>JAANIC010002588.1:415496-427839 GCA_017607545.1 Acromyrmex charruanus
AAGGTTCCAAGAACTTATTTAAAATATGAAAAAAAAAATAGGTCACAAGAAATTATTTAAAATATAAATAAAAATAAGAAATAAGAAATACATTAATTTATTTAAAATATAGAATAACTTTTATTTAAAATAGAAAAATAATTTGTCTCTTATTTTAAATAAATTTTCGAAGGCAATTTCTTGTTTTAAATAAGAAATTGATTTCGAAAACTTACTTAAAATATAAAATAAGAAATTGTACTTTAAATAAACGTTTCAAATAATATTACAAATACAAAATATTTTAATGATTTTGTTTATTTAAATATATGAATATACATTTATAAGTATAACGTTTCAGTTTTTTTATAACTATAGCCTATAATTAATATTTAATAGTATTAACCCTTTAATAGTAGTAACCCTTTGCGAACCACAGGTGGAAAATTGAAACATGAATCATATATGGGTATATCTTGTATCCCACACATGCTACACTTCATCATAAATATACTATAATTTAATTACTCGTTATTTTTATTTTTGACGAATCGGTAACATAATTAATTTAATTTCTTTAAAATAAAAAATATAAAATAGATTTTCTAGAAAATTATTTAAAATACAAAATCGATAAAAAACTGATACAACTTATTTAAAATATTAAATAAGAAATAAATCAAAAGAAGTTATTTAAAATAATAAATAATTAAATAACGTTTTAATTTTTTTTTATTTAAAATACATATTTGAAATAAATTTATTTGAGATAAGACCGAGCCCTGATTACGCGCGCGCGCGTGCGTGCGTGCGTGTGTGTGTGTGTGTGTGTGTGTGTGTGTGTGTGTGTGTGTGTGTGTGTGTGTGTGTGTGTGTGTATATATAGAAAGAAATAAAAATAGAAAAATATATTATTTAGCACATACGTGCTTTATACGTGTACTTTATGTACATATGATGTGCAAGGATTTGAATTACAATGCGATGATAATATGAACTCCTTTTTTCATGTGTCCATAAATTAGCTGTACTAATTTAGAGATTATTTTCTTTCTTTAATGTGGAGGGAGAAAGACAAATAATTCTGAACCAATCAGTTCAAGATATAAAGAATAGATTTTATCTTTAGATGTGTAGAATCGGAAAAAGAACAAAAAAAAATTAAACCAAAAATGATTTTATTGATTTAGTTATAATTTTGATATTATCAACTGGGAGAATCCTATTTGCTTACAGTATCGTTTGCGCATCAAAATGAAATTGCCTACATGCATTTTTGCGCACAAATAAAAATTTCAGATACGAAGTCATGTTTGTCTACATCTGTAGGAAAGAATTATATATGTATTCAATGCTATTACTCCTCGATTTAGAATAAAATAAGATAAGATAAGATAAATAAGATATAGAGCCAATCGTATTTATTTTTTTAAAAAGAATATTTTCTTCTTAAATGAAAAATTCGAAAACCTAGAATAAAATATTCTTGATGCTATTTCATTAATTTTCTTAATAGAAAAATTTAGGTTAGACACAATAAATATTTAACATTAAGGGGATCTTAAAGTCTCTGTATTACTAACTAAATCATATAATTTTTATATAACGAATACTTTTTTTCTCTTTCACCGATTCGAAAATCTTTTTTCAGGATTAAATAGTATACGCATTAATACATATTTATGAGGTGGAATTTATGCCGAAAACGGCATAAATAAAAGTTTTAAAATTTATATATTTTTCATCATTTTTTAGTATAACATAGCGTCTCTCAAGCTGTCAAATCAACATTGTGTGTGACAACATTTGCTTGATACGAAAGTTTTGCTATCTGTACTTACGAAATAGTAATCCACAAACACATAGTTTGTACGTGAACAAGTAACGTCGAGTTCTTAAAATTAGACTTACACGCTTTATCGCAACGAATTTGTTATACGAAAATTGCGACATGAACTTGCGACGTGCGTATCACAGGTTGCGTAAAATATTGATGCGGTAGTATATAAAGACATGTCGATGCACTGAAAAAATAGCGATCCCACCGTGACTTCGTCAGAATTCGAGTTTCACTTTAGAATCCCCTTAAACACCGATCTAAAGGAAATTTCTTATTCCATATGAAATTTGCAGAATCTTAGTAATCTTTTTCGGCAACTGGGCTCAGCCGAAACTTGAACTCAGGATCTCTTGTTCCGTGTATCTTTTAGCTAGCGCGCTACACCACTAAAGCTTCGCTGCCATGCTATATCATTACATATATAACACTGGATAGACTATTCTAAACGTAAGAATATATAAACCTAAATTTATGTGTGTTATACTCGTCTCAAGACAAGAAGTCCATCTTATTTTATTCGAGGGAATAGAATAAAAATTATTAATTTAATCTTAATATAAGTTATAATTTTATATTTATACTGCATTATAGTTGAGATAAGATTAAGTACGTCAAGAATTTTTTTCCTCGATATTAGAAATCCTTTCTGAGAGTGTATGTATTATTGCTTACAACTCGATTGCTACATGTATTATTCATTGCTTTAAAAACACAAATTCTGTTTTAAAATACAAATTTTTTACTTTGAAAACAAGAATTCTTTGTTTTAAAACAAATTCTCTGCTTTAAAACACAAATCCTCTGCATTAAAAATACAAATTATTTTCTTACTTAACTTAATTTTATATTATATTTGCACAAAAGTGCTCGTAGACAGTGATGGATTAATGCAAACAAGGCATTTGTCTAGGCAGCAAGTTTTTGAAGACAGAAAATTTTCATATAGTTGAGATAAATTTTTAATTTTTTAATTTAACATTTTTGCACGAGTTATACCAAGCATATTTTATCAGAAACGATATTTTAAATATACAGTTAAAAATGTATTATGTTTATATTACTTATTAAGGATTATTAAATGTTTTTATCAGCTAATGCGGGGATACAAATCATTTTTTAAATCCAGTTTCCCTTTTATCAAATTTATAAATTAATGACGCCACCTAAGAGAGGCAAAATGCTTCATAAGCAATTGAGCTGTAGGCAATAATACATGTAGGCAAATGTGATTTCGTCTCTAAAATTTTTATTTGTGCATAAAAGTGCTTGTAGGCAATCGGACTGTATAGGAAATAATTTTTGTGCGCAAATGTCAACAAAAGTAATATAAACAATTGAGCTGTAGGCAATCGATTTGTAGGCAAAAGGAGTCATCTCTTATTAACTTTATAGAATTTAGTTTCAGTTTCGGTTCACCAAAAAAAAAGGGCTGTAGAACGGTTTTCGATTTCAATTCCAATTCCGGATCTCTGAATAAAAATGCTATTTTCTTTTTTATAAAACAGTTTTTTAAGTGTAAAAATTTAAAATGTACCAGACTTAAATGTTGTTTAAAAAATTATTTGTCCGTCTAATGTCTGATTATGTTTAGATCGAAAGACTTATGTGCGGTCTGACCTATATTATATCTCAAAGAAGGTCACCAACTATTTACCGTAAGCGATCTGAAGTATTTTCGCAGTCTCAGTGCTGTTCACCGGTTACACTTTTAGCTGTTGTGCCTTTATCTTAGCAAGAAAATTAGTCTTCTTAGTAAGCTTTGAAAGATTAGTAAGCTCTTAGTTCGAGTAACACACGTTTTATACTAAACAAATGGTCTATTTTAGGTCAGATCATTAAAAAAAAAAAAAGATTTAATCTAAAGCTAAGTCATGTTTCGTACCAAACGTTTAGCAAAGGGCTTAAATAATCCAAAATCAAAACTTTATTATATACAATAATATTAGATGTTAACTTTGCAATCACTGATACTAAACATTGTCGCTATACACATACTATCATGTATGTGGTACGTGTGATACAAAGGACTTTTCAATGAATGTTTAGGATTGTTTGTACCTTAAATATCTATACTTAAAAACTACTTTATTTTAAAAAATAATATGTACTTCCATTATTTATAATTTTTCACGAACTTTCACGCTACAATCTTATACCCTCAAATTTTGGAACATCTTATATATATGCTACATATAATAGATAACGTAATAGATAGATAATTCATACATAAATTTGTGCCAATGAATAATGACAGATGTTTTTAACGTATGTAACCATTACATTAATCATTATATTAATAATGGTAATGTTGAAGAGGCTGTAACAAAGCCTCTAGTTCGATTATAATCATATATTTTATAAAAGTATCTTGAAATGTTTTGTTTGTACTGTATTACAGATGTCCTTTTTCATATATTAGAAAAGTAAAACAATTCTCACATTAAAATTCAACTGATACGTATGGCAATTATATGATAATTTCTAATTGATAACCTTATTGGCAAGGAAGTGCTTAGGTAATCTTTATCTTATCATGTGTAATATAAAACAATGAAAGATGCGTCAATTAAAACTGAAAATATGTGTACTATAACAACACTATTTACATTTTGTTTACAAATTGTTTTCTACATAATTATCTTAAAATATTTACATTATTCATTATTGTCATTTCTGAAATTAATTTATTTATATGGATATATATAATAGTTCAACATTTTAACATTCAGACCGTAATGGCGCTTTGTATTTAAAATAATGTATTTACATTATTGTTATTATGAAATGTTAATTTTAATTTTTTATAAATAAATAAATTAGTCTCTCTCAAAAGAAATTTAAAGAGATAAAAAAAATTAAATCAACGGGAGATGAACGCGATAGATAATGCACGATTATATGTATAACCTTATTTTAATTATAATAGACAATAGAATATTACATATATTTTTCGTTTATATAATAAATTAAAGAACGAACTATGAAAATGATCAACACAAATCAAAATTTAAAATAATTATTTAATAATTATTTTAAATTTTGACTTTGATCCGTGTTGATTGTTTTCGTAGTTTGTCCTTTAATTTTTTGTATTATGACGATCTGTTCTCTTTTTTACTCTTTTTATTCTTTAATTTATATTATTATTATTCGCAATAAGTACTTTACAGGTTTTTAAATGCTTCTAATTAAATGTGAGGGGATTATTAATATTTCAAATTGATTTTGTGTGTGTGTGTGTGTGTGTGTGTGTGTGTGTGTGTTGAAAGTAGGGATGTTTCAAAAATATCATTACTCTTTTAATATTTGACATTTGCGTTAAAACTTTGAGTTTCCATGAGTTTTCGTATTGTAGCATATCGGATTTAAAACCTAGATATCAGTTAATTCAATACAAACGCTGTTTCCAAAATTCACTATCAGTCTATCATAGTCTATCAGCAGCCAACATTAAAAGGCTATTTAAGTTTATGTGCAATATAGATGTGCAGTAAGTATACGTGCAGTATAGATTTTCAATACTAGCAGCGAATTTTGGAACACATAACCAAAAAAAAGTAGGAAAATTAAAGAGAGGCGACAATTATGTGTGAAGGAGCGCAGACTTTGATATTTCGTAATCATTTCAATTATCATATCATCATATTGGTACGTATTTTGTTTTATATCGAAAATTTGTTCTCTTCCGCACAGATTCCTAATTGAAAGTCCTAAAATAATTGCGCAATTATATGTTCTGATTTAAATTTATTTATAAGAATACATGTAGGAAATGGAAGAGTTACTTTTTCGTTACTTTTACAATTACTTTTTATAATTTTCCAAATAAATGAAGTTTTCTGGAGGAGCAGCTCAGTATTAGTATACTATTCTTGATGAAATGAACAACAAGGTTTACCTTAGCATTAGCAATGAAAACACGGTGATAACCCGCAAACCTTCTGGTAGGATTATCTTTGAAGATAATCCGTAAAAGTTTAAAAAGCGTTATGAATGAATTGATAATGATATCGTATCGATTTTTTTATGATGATAGTGATAACTAATTAAACGCGTGCGCATTCAGAAAAAGATTTTTTGATTCAAAAAAATGTTTCTTTGCTATACGGTTAAAGAAAAAATTTCTTTAATTTAAACGTCATTTCTTGGATTTGAACATTATTTTTTGAAATCAAATAAAAAAATTTATTTGATTATTTTAATTAAAAAATTTCTTTAATTTGAATATTATTTCTTTGATTTAAACATCATTTTTTGAAATCAAATAAATTTTTGTATTACGTTCAAATTAAAGAAATTTTTTCTTTAACTGTACAGCAAAGAAATATTTTTTTGAATCGAAGAAACTTTTCGGAAACTTTTCTTGGTCACGCTAAAATTAGAGAAGTCACTTTGAAAGGTCAAAAGATTGTCATCATTACGTGTTACTTATTGAAAAAAGTCACACAGAAAAAAATGAATTCCTGATTTATATACATTTTTATTCTTGAATGCTGTTTATTTTCATTTAAGTATAAAATATTATCTTCAATTATAAATATTCACTGGCATCAATAATAAATAGATTTATGCAAAGTATATTTTATTCTTAAAATTGTATTCTTGTTTCTAAAATTATTATATAATTCTAACAAACTCAATTATTTAGGTACGCAGAGTTATTTTATTTTACGAATAATTTATTGTTAATCGGAAAATGTTTATTCTTGGCGTTATTCTAAGCATAAAATATTCTTGGATTAAAGATTTATGCATTTCTTTAAGAATTTATTTTTTTGTGTGAATAAGTAATGAATAACGTAAATTTACTCTGTTACAAATTACATTAAAAAATAAGTTACAAATTGCGAGTTATTTTTTTTAGTAACGAATAACTTTTCCAATCAATTAAAAGTAACTATTGACTGTTCCAACTTTGATAATATATTATCATAAAAAAAAATATGTAACGGCATTACCAAATCGTTATTACAATAAGATAACTAAGTAACTAAGTAACCGCAGTTACAGTAATAAGTTACTTCTATTCCCTGCATGTATATGTATTAGTTTAACATATAATTTTGAACCGTAAGTGATGCTTCTCTATTATTTAGTTGATGTATCGCTATTTAGTTGATTATCGCTATAAAATATGAGTGTCTTTTATATAAGAGCGTTTTATTTTTAATCTTATTATTATCTACATTATTATTTTTTACTCTTTGACTGTATTTTTAATTTCCATATATGACATTTACTACATTTTATTTATAATGTAGTATTGAGACTTTGATTACTCATGTCATGCAACCGTTATCGAACTGGCTTAAATGTGAGTCGAAATATATATACATAACTTTATTGTTTATACAGAACTAAATTGCCTTTACGATTATTAGAGCGTGAATTTATATATTTACGAGAGCGATTTAGAAATACAGTTTGTAAACAATTTATACACATATAATCCGTGACCTATTTATCTTATATGTCGCAGCCTTTTTGCGAAATTAGCCTTTTCATGAAAAAGCAAGCCTTTATGCAAAATTCTTTTTCAGATTTTGCAAAACGGCGCCTTTTTGCAAAATTAACAATAGTTCCTCAAGTAGGTTGACGCACTTAGGCTTTTCGCGAAAAGACTGACTCATATCAGCTTTATTGGTTAATGATACACATTCTGCAAAAAGGCTAACGAATCGTCTAGCCTTTTTGCGTAAATTCTACGCTTTACGCAAAAAAGCTAAATATTTCGTTAGCCTTTTTGTAAAAAATGTATTATTAATCAATCTAGAACAATAATTATCAAATAAAAACAGTAATTATCAAATAAAAACAAATTTGCTAATTCTTCAGAAGAGCTTACTTCCGATTTCGGTGAAATTAGGCTCATTCGATGCGTTTTTGTGTAAAATTAAAGAATCTGACAGAAAAATGTCCGGGACTGCTCTGCGAAGCGAGATATAAAGCGTTAAAGTTGATTAAAGTGTTAGAAAAAAGTCCGGGACTGCTCTGTGAAGCGAGATATGTAGCGTTAAAGTTGATTAAAGTGTTACTACGTAATACGATCATAATCTGTTATATAATACGATCATTATCTGTTATGTAGATATTGGAGATAAGTATAGATGCTTTATTAGTGCTTATTGGTTCGGGGCGGCTACGCCAAAAAGATGCCGTTTTGCATAAAGGCTAGCCTTTTCGTGAAAAGGCTAATTTCGCAAAAAAGCTGCGACATACATATTTCAATCCTAGATTTAGTCTTCTTTAGCGTTTAACTCGGGAGTGATCATTTTGCCGTACTCTTCCATTTTTTATTTATATCTTTCAATTTATTGATACAAATACTATTATATTTTTACCTTTACGTAAATGTTTGTTAATATTTTTTCGTATAGTATGCGAAAATAGATGACGTAAACACGCTTATCTATATAAAATTTGATATATTTGTAACGGTTTTCGTCTAAAAGACCGTAGCGCGCGCTTATGTTAGTGTTTGTTGTCTTCGCCAGCCTCTGTCATTATTATATTTTTATAAATAAAAAGTAAAATTATTATAATTTTCTTATTATTTTGTTACATATCAATAATTTTAACAAATAAAAAAAGATAAAATTAAAATAAAAATATCATATAAATATAATTATTTCCAGTAATTATTACGTTTCTTTGTTTTTAATTGATTAATATAAAGCATTATCAAAACATTTTTTCTTATTAATTATTACTTATAGTAATTATAATCATATATGTATCCGAGTTATAACATGTGTGTGTGTGTGTGTGTGTGTGTGTGTGTGTGTATGTGTGTGTGCAAAAATATATTTTGATCAAAAACCACGCCTGAATGCTACTAATGTTAGTTTTGAGATGCGCCTATTAATAGTAAAATAGTAAATTATATTAACCGTGAAAAAAGAACGGATACAAATGATCCGATGATTCTTTTCCAATATGATCAAATTATGTATGTAAATTAATTATGAGTTTATAAGTAAAAAAGTAAAACATCGATATCATTCTATTTGCGGAGAGAGCGAGAGAGAGATTTGTAAGAATTTTAATCAAAATTAATAATCCAAGCATTTTTATATAGATTGTGGCATGAAGAATAAGAAAATATGAGAAATTAAAAATTCTTATAAATTAAATTTTTGTCTGGTATTTTACCTCACTGTTCGTTGGTCGGATATCTTGGATAATACTAATGTCAGCAGTACTCGCATATTGCCAATTCATATCTCGGAAAATATTTGTGCTCAAATGAGTATCACTGTTTGATGCAATTGTTAAAACTCTACAACTTTTGTATGAAATATTTGTTCTTTAAATGTCTTGTTTTTGAAATATTTCGCCGATCTAAAAATATTTTTGTCACCTTATATATGTAAATTCTTTGAAGATTGTATTTCTATAAATTACTCTCGTAATTATATATGAATTTACGTACTAATAATCGTTACGTACTAAAAACGTATTGCTTGTTGCACTTGTCTTGTTAGTTTACTTTTTCTTTGTGTTTAAAAATTTATTTTTAATATTTTAATTTAAATTTTTAGTCATTGCGACTTGTCTGCAGTGTTGGGCACAATTAATTAATTTATTATTTAACTACAATAATTGACTAAAAATTCGAAATATACATTTATAATCATTTTATATTTTTCAATTTATTGATTAATGTAATCAATTAATGAAATCAACTATCAAACAACCTTATATGATTAATCGATTAAGTTCTGGCTTAACTAAAGTAATTGATCAAAAATGATTTGTAGATCACGACTAATTTAGACAATTATTGAAGCAAATCAAAAACAGTTGATTAAAAAAATAATAATCAATCATCAATCATTAATTTTCAGTCAGGCATTAAAAATTATATTTATAATTTTTCTAGAAGCAATGTCTGTCTTATTGCTGGCATGTTGCTTACTAAGTATATGTATTGCTAAGCATGTGTTGCTATCAGAATTGCAGCAACTGAGTTTTCATTTGTTAGCAACTTGATGCCTTCATGATAACTTTGAGTAGCAACTTGCCGGTAGTTTGCCGATAATTTTAAAATCGTCATTATCAAAATTCGTACCGCCATCATGTTGCCATTATAATATGTAGCATCATTCAATGCTGTCATATTACCGACAACACAAAATAACATTGCAGCTATCTTGCTGTTAAACTGCTGACAATACATATATGCATTGTTGCCTACATGTTGCTACAATGTCGGTATATTCGAATTTGTTAAAAACAAATCTATGGTTGCATTATAAATAATCACAAATTTGTGCTGAGATACACTTTGCTATCTGGATTTGCAATCTATTAAAGAACGTGTTTGTCATATCGGAAAGCTATTCAAATTATTGTTGATCAAGGGTTTCAAACAGTTTTTTTTTTTAATACAAAAAATAAGTATTTTGAATTTTTAATATTTTTTTCATAGTAGTAGACAGTACAAAGTTTCTACTGATATAGTCCATTTATGTTAATAGTAAATAGTAAATAATACTTAATAAATTAAATTTTTGTTGTAAGTGCGGTGTATATACCGATGTATATACCGAAGTTATCCTCTGGTATATAAACTGATTTTACAACAAAATAAAAAAATAAATAAAAAAAGAAAAATTAAAGGAATATTTAGAAATTATTATTTTTCATTTTATAATGTTTTTCGATCTTAGGTATATATTACCAGTACAAATATACGAATCATACCAATGAGACGAGTTAACTCTACAAATACCACACAGCTGTTTATATTTCTTAATTAGCTTATTCTGTGACGACATTACACTGTGATGGTTCATCGTAACAACGCTCAGGTGTTTGCAATTATGTTCTTCAACACATCAAATAAGGTACTTGAACCCAATAAAAAGCCCAGCACTATATAAATTTATTACTTTAAAATTCGCTTTAAGCCTGCAGTATGCTTAAAAGATGTATCACAGTAGATGAAAAGGAATTAAAGATTTGGTAGCAATATGTTTGTTTAACACAACAAAAACTTGTGTATATGAGTCATTGTTATAACAATTCGCTGCAAAATTTACCAGTATATAATGTTTAATAATTTATTATAATATTATTCAACTTCCTAACTATGGAAAATAACTAATAAATCAATTTTTTGAAATAAATATACACTTTTTTTAAAACAATGTACTTATTAAATAAGACCTACTTATATGATTATTATTATTATAACTGTTATTATTTGTTCGTTATGTGTGGAATTTACGCCAGAGAATAACGATTTTCAATGCTGCTATCTTTTAAGAAGTCAAAATACATTCAAATAGCTAGAAATTTCCAAAGATTAAAAAGTTAATTATAAATAAAATTAAAGATAATTGTAATATTTGAGAGTAGAGTAAGTCCTACGGAATTTATTTTCTATGATTAATAATTTTTTTTTTTTAAACTGATTTACGTTTACTTTCTGTTATTTTTAATTTACTTTTAATTTGATATATTACATTCATGTAATAAGGCCCAATATCAGGATTTAATAAAATTTATTCAGTTCTGATACCTTAACAGTTAATAGTCTATTTAAGTTTTTTTCTTTTATATGATATAATAGAGTTTATATAATTATTTTTGTAATATTTAAAACATACAATACGTGAAAAATTTCTTTTTACCGAAAAAATGTTAAATAACTAATTAAGTAGATTTAATCTGTGCTTAACAAAACACAAATGATTAATAATTAACGATTGATTTTTTAATTTACAGCAAATAATGATTTTTAATTGATCGATTAAATTAATCACAGTTACATGTAATGACTTTTTAATCGATTAAAACTGCAAATTAAAAATTTAATTGATTAATACTTAAGATTCATTTGAAGGCAACTAAAAAATTTTAATTGTTTACTATAATCAAGAATTAAATTTTTAACCGTAATCATTAATTTTTAATTTGATTTAATTTTGTCTAACACTGCTTGTTTGAAGCTGTGTTTTAAAATAAAAGAATTTTTTTATTTCTTACGTTTTGTAAAATATTGTTTTTTTATATTCTATAGAATATTTTAAAAATAAAATTTGATAAAACTGAAATGGATTATTGGGCAATAATAAATTTGAATAAAAGAAAAAAGAAAACAAAAGAATTTTCTAAATAAAACAATTTGTGTATTCTGTGCAAAAAGAAATATTGTAAGAACTCAAAATTATACATTCAAGAATCTAATTAATTGATTAATTAATTAATTAATTAATTTCAATGACTAGAGAAATCACCTGTGCCGGCAATAGACGGGACTGAGGACGGTTGATGAAGACAGTTGACGGTATCTGTAAGGAAAGTAATGTTTTTTGTTATGCATAAAGATACGCTTACGTACGTGATGTGTAGTAAAATTCCTACAGTATCGTGTTAATTATTGTAAATGTATGACATATAATGATGTACAAATCGGCTATAAAACAATTTTAAAAATAATTTTATAATGAACAATGTTGTTTTATTTAATATCTATAATAATCGACATTGCTGCAATAATAATGTACGTTGACAGAG
>JAANIC010002588.1:427858-451306 GCA_017607545.1 Acromyrmex charruanus
TATTTAAAATAAAATTATTTAAAACATATATTTTAAATAAAAAAATAAAAAAGTTATTTAATATTTATTATTTTAAATAAAATATTCTTTGATTTGAATGGCATTTCTTTAAATTTTTATTTTCCTCAAAGATATTGTCTTCGACTTAAAAAAAATAATGAAAGAAATAATTTCTACAATTTTATTTAATTCTTATTTAATATTTTTAACTCAAGGAAAAATTGTATTTAAATTGAAGAAATCATTTCTTTCGTTGTTTTTTTTAAGTCGAAGACAATATCTTTGAGGAAAATAAAAATTTAAAGAAATATCATTCAAATCAAAGAATATTTTTTAACCGTATAGCACAAATTTCTTTGATTCAAGCAAATTTTTTTTTTTCAATAAATCGAAAAAACTTGTTTCTGGATGTAAATAAGTTTTCGGAATCTTTTTTATTTTAAATAAGTCGTACAGTTTTTTAGAAATGGCTCCTTTGGCCTACGAACGATTGTCTACAGCATCGTTTACCTACATCACTTTCATCGTTTACCTACATCACTTTCAATGATGGTTCGACGCACAAAAATTATTGCCTATAGCTCGATTGCCTACATGCACTTTTGCGCACAAATAAAAATTTCAGAAATGAAGTCATTTTGCCTACCTGTATTATTGCCTATATGAATTATTATCTACAGCTTGTTTACTTACAAGCATTTTTGCGCACATATATAAAATTAAGGTTAAGTAAGAAAATAATTTATATTTTTAAAGCAGATAATTTGTGTTTTAAAACGGAATTTGTGTTTTTAAAGTAGAGAATAGTATATGTAGGCAATCGAGCTGTAGGCAATAATACATGTAGGCAAATGTGATTTTGTCTTCGAAATTTTTATTTGTGCGCAAAAGTGCTCGTAGACCATCAAGCTATAGGCAACAATTTTTGTGTGCAAACGAACTGTCGGCAAAAGTGATGTAGACAAACGATATTGTAGACAATCGATTTGTAGGCAAACGGGATCCTCCTAGTTTTCTATCGGCTCCAATGTTTTTATATTTTAAATAAGTTTCTGGAACTTATTTTTTTTATCCTAAATAAGGTGTATCAGGGATTGGTCATGTTTAAAAAAAATTTCATTTAAAATGTATATCTAAATTAAATAAAAATAAAGCAGTTATTTAGTATTTATTATTTTAAATAACTTCTTTTAATCTCTATTTTTTATTTAATATTTTAAATACGCTTTTGGAATTTATTTAAATTTGTTTAGAATAAGTCGTAACAGTTATTTTAACCTTGTATGTTGATCTTTAACCATGCGAAACTGACAATTAATAATGTAAAGAAATTTATAGAATATAGGTATCTACCTTATTTATTTAGTCGCCAAATTGAAAAAAAAATTGCACAAAGATACGTGACTGCTTTTTTTGGCCTTCCTCTAAACATGTATTTTTCTATATTGTTTTTTTATCACGCCCTACTAAACGTGTTGATAACTATTCTATGACTGCATGAAACTTGGTCAGTCGAGTACCTAGTTGAACGCGTTGCTACGAGCGAACTGAATTCCGTCAATTGGCGCATGCTTATATATTTGGCCTCGTCCCAACATTGAAATTGAGTTTCTTTTGTAATAGCCGAGAAACAGGACGCTCGCGCCTAGCGAGGCATATCTTCTCTTTTTTCTCTCTAGTATTGGCCAGATATTCGTTAGTTTCAGTTTGTACCTAAAAGAAATGCTGCAACTTTAATCGTATCCCGCTACTCCTTGTTATACTACAATTCACACAAACAAGTTATAATGATTTACGTCAATTTATTTTTGTTTAAAAAAACTTGTCGGTAAATAATGTGTATTTCATGGTCACTACAAAATTTCTAGAAGCTACTAAGTGAAAAAATTAGACTCTTATCTAAAAGACCTTCCCTGCGGTGTGCTGATTGTGTAGTCTATAATTAACATGTATTATATAGAATGTCACGAAATTTGAGGATAATATTGCAGCGTGAAATTTCTTGAAAAATTAAGTGATAAAGTATTAGTCATTTTCTTTCCGTAAAGTAGTTATTTAAATATAATAAACGTTTAAAGTTTAACTCATCATAAACATTGGTTAAAAAGTTATCTGTTATGTGATAGTGTGCATACAATTGTTTGGCAAGGTTTTGTTTAGTATCGAATACTATTGCATGCACATTATACGGACAGATGACTTTTTAACTAATACTTATGATCAGTCAAACTATTAAATTAGGTTTATATTTAAAAATTTTATGAAAACTATTTTATGAAAAAAAATGGCTTACACTTTTATTACTTAATTTTTTACGAAATTTCACGCTGCAATAATATTATTCTCGAACTTGGGACATTCTATTAGAATAGAATAACGATGTCATTATTGATTTAATTTGTTGTCTTTCATAAAAATCTTATGAAAACATATCAAGTGCGATAAAGATTATGTACTCGAGTAACACTTGATTGTCACGATAAAATTGATAAAATTGATATAGAGAATTTGATATTAATTTAATATCACATTGTGTATTGGGTACTGTCTGAATGAAACGTATGAAAAGAGTATGAGCAATCCTAGAAAAGTAATGATATTTAATCAATATCAAATAAAAGAATCAATCAATATAAAATAAAAATCAATATCAAATAAATAAAATTTTAACAGAAGAGTTAAAATCGGAAAAGAAAAACTGAACTTAGATAGCATCCGATATTTAATGAAACTCGAATACAATTTGAAGTTTAATATTCGGATGCCATGTGCAAGCATTTTTGTTGCGAGAAGAATAGAGTGTGTGGAACAAATCTTTTTTTTGTTAATTCTTTTCTGAATCAATTGCTGACTAATAAAGAAAAATAGATCATTATGTATAACATTATTCAATAACGCTCATATCGCATAGATTATTCCAGAAATATTATAACGAGAATAAAACATCTCGTTAATATTACAGTAACATTGTAAATGTTATTATAAGTTTTTCTGGACATCTCGGAAAACAAACCTGACCCAGTCAGTGCTAAAGATCAATTTGCATTTCCTTAAGGAGATCCTAAAGTCGTCTGTATCCGAAATAAATTATCGAAAATAAACCCATATAATTTTTGTACAACAATTACTTTTTTCTTTTCTTACTAATTTTAAAATCCTTTTCCAGGATTAGAGTATATGCATCTGTGAGGTGGAGTTTGTGCTGAGAACGACAATTTCGAAATTGAGACTTTTACCATTTCTTAGTCCAACATGGCGCTCCAGAATTGTCACGTCGTAACAACATTTGTTTCATATAAAAGCTGTATAAATTGTACTTAAATAGTAGTCCACAGACTAGTAGTTTGCATGAAGAAACAGTGTGGAGTTCTTAAAATTGGATTTAGACGTCTAATTAAAACGTAATTATTGTACGAAAATTTATGTGTATGTGTGGCGTGCGTGAGTGAGATATTGATGCAGTAACCCAGATAGCAAAGTTCGTCATTTTGACATCAAATTCAAGTCATGTTTGTACAAATGATGTCAAGTGACCAAAAAGCAACCAGGTTTTATTTGACGTCATTTCGTGACGTCATTTTTGTAATGCCAATTCTGTGACGTCATATTGACGTCATAAGTCGCCAGTTGGATAATATAATGGTTAGTAAAGGATTAAGATATAACGTCAAAATGACGGCTCACGATAACGTCAATCGTTTGTGACATTCAAATGTTAATTTGACTTTATTAAGATGTCAATAATGATCAGTAAAGACTCAAAACATGACGTCAAACTTTGCTACCTGGGAATGTGTCAATGACACGCCCTAATTAAAATAACAAAGAAAAACGGATAGAAACGGACAGGATTTCTATCCGTTTTTAACTGTAAGCTGTTCGTTCTATCCAAACATAATCTGCAAATAGAAAATCCGCATTTGCAGCAATAGATTCTATCCGTTACTGTCTGTATGTAATCACAATCCTGTACGTAATCACAATTCACCTGCATCTGTCCGCAATTATAGGAATCCTATCCGTTTTTGTCCTCGTTCTGTAGCGATTTCTATCAGCATCTATCCACAATTACTAAGGAACGGAAGTAACTCGTTATTTGTAACGAAGTTACAGTTACTTTTTTGATAATTTTTACTTTTAGTAACTGCGATACTTTTTTTTCTTTGGTAACTGTAACGATAAAGAAGTTACATTTTTTGATAACGGTTTTTTTGATAACGAATTTTGCAGTTACTTTTATCGTTACTTTGTACATGATTGGACACAAGTCACTTACACTGTAAAAAAAATTGTTTACACATATAATAGATGTAAAATAGATTACATGATTAGTCTTGTACATATAAAAAATCATGCAATTTTACAGAAATTATGTAAGTCCACAAAAATTATGTAAATTTTATTGTATAAATTATAAAATTTTATTGTATAAATATATCTTATTTTATATTACAAATTATGTAAATAGCAGGATATTTTGAATATTTTCTGTAATCATCCAAATTTTAATAGTATTACATAATGTAACAAAAATTTTTCGCGTATTGCTATTAAATGTATAATAATATATAATGCGAAATATATTGTTATATTATCGTTCCTGTAACTATACATTGTAATTGTACTTTCACAATCTGCTTAGTTATAAATCAAGAAATTATTTTTATTTGCATATTGCAAATTTACATGTGGACGTTTACAACTATTATAATGGGTCTCAAAATTATTCACTATAATAGTTGCGATTTTACACAACAATTTTTTACAGTGCATAGCTTGAGACTAGAAAAGCTTCTAGTCCGCTGTGATTGGCGGTCGTAGATTTAAAAAAAAAATAATGGAAAAGTAACGAAAAGTTACTTTTTTAAGTAACAATAACTGTAATGAGTTAATTTTTGAAAATCGGTAACTAGTAACTGTAACTTGTTACAGTTACTTTTAAAAAGTAACTTTCCACTTCTTGACAATTACATATATCGAATTGATATTATCAATCCAGTTCTGAAGAATTACTCGTCTGCGGCGGACGCGTCTCGGCTCGGGTGCTTTCTTGTATATTTTTCAAAGTGTTGCCGACTTAACCTTGAGAAATATAGTTCTCCAGCGGTTTTGGATGACCCGTTTATTCATCCTGACGCGCGTCCATGCGGTATGACATCATAGACGCAGGCACTCGATATCCGGGCGGGCTTCGCCATTTTGGCTGGCATTGAATCGTCTTTTTGTTTTTCCGTATTGTGGCCATATTGACCTCCGTTTATAATTTCAGGAAGCGAGAGCCATTAATAAAAAAAGAAGACATATTGTATATGACCGCGGCGCATAGTCGTTGCATCTCGTCGTTATGACAGATATCCTAATCTCAATAATCGTCAACTAATGCTTATTATCTCGATTTGCAGAGCCGACCCAACGTTTTTTCTTACAGATTCTTTTCATGTAAAAACGCGTTTAAGTATCGTCTACGTGTTCGCCGTCGAGGAAATCAGTAACTACATATTCACTGTCGAAGAACAATGTGTCGTCTAGATTTGCTGACACGGAACTAATGTTTTTCTTTGAGGAAGTGTCATTCCCGTATTGGGGGGATAACGAGGGTGGTGTCAGGATGTTACTTAATGAAGTTGCAAGTAACTCGCGATTTCTGGAAGGGAGTGTCCAAGTGTCCCAGAAGAATCTCTGGTTGACATGTCACTGTCGAGGAACTCGGTATTCAGATGTTATTCTACCAGTTGTGATGTTCAGGTGTCGAGTATTGTCCACGATCGAATGACATGAGTGATCTTGCGCAATGGTCTCCGTTAAGGAAGTTTGCATCCCGGTGATTGCCGTCGATGATACGAGGTATCTAGATGTGTATTCTCCAGGAAACTTATCCGCATCAGCAGACAGAAGCGGGATAGGATGCGTATCCGTATCGGCGGACAGAAAAGGACAGGATGCGTATCCGTATCGGCGGACAGAAACGGACAGGAATCGCAGTACGTCTATCTATTTTTACAGACAGGAACCGATAAATTGCGTGAACACATTCTATCCGTAAATGCAGTTCAAGAAACGCATAGTAAAGCAGACAGAAACAGAATGCGTTTTCTGTCCGTTTTTGTCCGCAATTTTAACGAGGATCGTCTGGGTATAAGTGCTATTTTCAATATGAAAACGAGAAATTTTCCTAACGGCATATACCACAACGCAAGATGTTTGTAGCGAAAATTTGTTATATTTTAATTATGTAACAATTGGAAAAAATAAAACGTTTCGACCTTAAATTAGGTCATCTTCAGTATTACGAAATTACAAATTCTGAATAACGCATATAATACAATGTCGCAGAATAATATAAAGAGTATAAAATGCCGAGTTATAAATTGTAAGAAAAATTTTTTTTTTTTCCAAATAAATCGTAAAAACAAACGTGGTTATAAATTTAACAAGTATAAAAAGAAGAGTATAAGGAACCACAGCACAAGATATAGTTTGTGATATTTAATTATTATTACATCAATTAAAACATTAAACGTTTCGGCCACAATCTGGCCATCTTCAGTAAATTAATAATATTCTTAAGACGCAGAGTTACATCAAGTTGGCATAAAATTCAACCGTCGTGTGTTATAATTATATAAACGTGTTCATTTCTATGAGAAGTTGCTTCGTATATTAATGTTAAAACGTCCAAAGTCATATCACGAAAAGTGTAGAACGAGAATTTCCAGATTCTAATTTAAAATAAATTTGTATATCATTAATATCTTCTAATCGGAATATAAAAGAATAGAATCGTTACCTGTTTTACAGCAAAAAATATAACGATGAATCTCAAGTACATCCTTTGCACAGATAGAAATTTGTCGTGACATTGTGTGTTATTATTAGTCATATCGTATATTTTACCACTATTTATATATATGAGTCAACAGTTTGGAAAGTTCTAGAATTATTTATCAAGTGCGAGAGAGATCTTTCTTTAGAAGAGGAAGATAAACATTAGGCAAACCTTCCGTGTCACTTTGCTTATTGATACCACTTATTTGGCCTTTTATATGTATCATTTCTAAAATTCTTCTTTTCATTAATGATTGTTCTGTATCTAAAATTCTTATGTTATCCCAATCCAATTCATCTCATTCAACCGGTGACGTGAAACCACTGATATCTCAGAAGTAGGTTTTCTTATATCAGCCTTATGTTCCTTTATACGAGTTTTTAATTTCTTCTTAGTTTGGCCAACATAAGACGATTCGCAGTTTAAACAATTAATTTTGTAAACAACTCCACAATGGTCATCCTTAAGCAAGGGATCCTTACCTGTTTTTATAAATGTATTCAATTTATTCATAGGTTTATAAGCTACATTAAAACCACGAATATATGAAAGTTTTTTGAATTTTTCCGAAACCTTGCTTAAGTATGGTATCGTGAAAAATTTTTTCTTTGAATTCGCATTAGAATCATATTCATTATTATTTTCTTCGCGATTTTGATCTAGATTAATTCTATTTTAAATGTTTTTATTCTATTATTAATTGTTGAAAATATGAATTTAAGAGGATAACCATTATTTAAAAGAGTGTGAATTAAATCAGAGATGTTTTTTTCGTGAAATTTAGGATGGGATAAAAGCAAAATTCTATCAAGTTGCCCAATGATTACTCCCCTTTTATGTACTAACGGATGATTCGAAAAATAATTTAAATATCTCCCAGAATTGGTAGGTTTTTTATATATATCAAAGATAATACTTCCTTCTTGTATCATTAATTTAACGTCTAGAAAATTAATGCCGTTTTCATCGCCAAAGTCAATAGTAAATCTAAGCCTATCATGATATGAGTTAAATAATTCCAAAACTCCTTCAACCTTTTCTTTATGTACAGCTAACACAATGCCATCCACATAACGAAAATAAAAAGACGAGATAATATTATTCGCAGTAATAATTTCTTGTTCTAAATCTTGTAGAACTATGTTCGCTATATTGATCCTTTCCTTATATTGATCCTGACAGTTTTAATACAAATTTTGACATTGTAAATACTAACGAACAATGGCTCATAAATCTTAGCAATATTGAAATTTTAAAAAAAGCCGAAGTAGTATTGCAATTAGGTCAACAATTTAATTTACCCAATAAGATAGTTAGCAAAGAAAGAATTACACGTGAGTTATACTTTTTGAGTTTTTATACTTTTTTCTAAATGTTGACAACAAGAAATCTTTGCTGAGAAATCTTCAAAGAGAAGGAAGTCGAATATAATGTCGTATATATCTTGTTAAACTATCTATTGTCAAATTTCAATTAATTAGTCCTATCGCTAGTCCTCTTTGGTTATTCACATATAATTTCCAGATTCTAATGAAATGAATATAGTAAAATTAATGAATCAAAGTTACAATTAAGAAAGTATATTAATATCTTACCTATGTGCAATAATTTTTATGAATCCTATCAGGATGTGGTGAACTTGTGTTAACGAATAGAATATCGGAGACTGTATGTTAAACTCAGACAATACAATTTATAAACAATTTTCGTCGAAAAACCGAAGAAGAGGGTAACTCTGGAGTCAGATGAGAGAAGCTATATTAAGTAAAGGAAAGTATGCTTCGGGCGATCCGTATTATTTTGTATGTTAATAGCTTTGGTTTGTTTTTTAATGAATATCATTTCAGACATGAGTCTTTTTTGAAAACATGGTTCCGAATCTAACACTGAAATATTTTCCCAATCCAATTCATATCCATGTTCCAATTGATGTTCCGATACTATTGTACTGTACATGAGCTTTTGGATCTCTTAATCTTCGCTTTATGCTCCTTGTTTTAACTTTCCTTTTAGTTTGACCAACATATGAAACATCGCAATCGAGGCAACTTATTTTATATACAACATTACAATGTTCCATTATGTCTAACTTATCCTTACTTAATCTGATGACCTTAACATTCATAGATTTATAAGCTACTTTGAAATTATTCTTTTCGGCCACCGATTTAAAATTTTCTGAAATTTCGTGCATGTAAGGTATCGTAAAGTAATTCTTTGGATTATTATTATTCGGATCATTGAAGTTCTTAGTTGTATTAGTATAGTATAAGTTTTTTTTCCTCGACAAGGTTATTCTGCTATTAATTGTGGCGAAGATAAAATTTAAAGGATAGCCATTAGAGAGCAGAATATCGATCAGACTCAATATTTTTCTTATGATAATCCGGCAAGAAAAAGGATTCTGTCGAGCTGATTATCATCCTTTTTTTTTGTGTTCTATTGGATAGTTAGATTTGTAATTTAAATAGCGTCCCGAATTCGTTGGTTTCTTATAATTATCAAATCTTATGAGACCCTCAACAATCCTCAAACTAACATTCAGAAAATCCACACAAGTACCTTCACAATTATGCTCAACTGTGAATCTCAATCTGTCATGATACGAGTTAAACTTGTCTAATATTACATAGATCTGGTTGTTAGGAACAGCAAGTAAAATGTCATCCACATACCGATAACAGACAGGAATATTTATGTTGACGTTCTATAGAATGTGATTTTCTAAATCTTGAATGACAAGATCCGCTAAGATTAGTGACAAAGGAGATCCCATGGGCACACCAAAAATCTTTCAATTTTCAATATGATTAATCGTTTTTAGGTCTCCTTAAAAAACAATGCTGTCTACGTAAATAATATTGTGAACTATTAAAATTGTAAACGTAGAGCAGTATAATTGATTGTATTCGGATGAATACTGACAACAAATTAAAAATAGACAATTAAAAACAAAAGTGTAAAAGAACGAGGTTAAATAAGTCATTATTTTTATTATGATAATATTAGATTATACTTCACAAATCTAATGTTTATAATTTTCATTTAGAAAACTAAATTATATCGTCTTGCATCTTTTATATTGATCCTATTTTAATCGTTGCAAAATAACTTAAATCAAGAGAATTTTGCATCTTCTGATATGAAAAGTTTTCACGATAAATTAATTATCTTTATACAATAATGTTATGTGGATGTTACTATAGAATGACATATTATAAAAAATAGAAACAATTTTACATGATTAAAAGATATGAAAAAGATATGAAAAAACAAACTTTTTGACAAAAAGTTAGCTAAGAGGAAAAAATTTTTATATTCAATACATACACGAGGACGCATATTTAAAATTAATAGAAAAAATATGTCTCCCATTAAAAATATCAGAACTAAACTTCTAACTAAAAGAATTAGTTATAAAATATTTCTTCAGAGTAAGAGAGAGAGAGAGAGAGAGAGAGAGAGAGAGAGAGTGTGTGTGTGTGTGTTTCTTGTTTATCAATCATAATCAATTGTCAATCATAATAAAAACAAGATATTAAATAAATAACAAATGTACAATAAATAAGATTATAATCTACTTTTCAGAATTCTAATGAAATAGAACATTCGAAAATATGATTTGTAATTATAATTAACTAAAAATACAGTTACAATATCTTTAGTGTGATGTAATGTCATGTACACATTTTCTAATATAATGTTTTGTATTATACCATAAGCGCTAATTGATCACATTGCCTATTATATATTAATTTATTTATTATGATCTCATCTAGAATTATTTAAATTGTTAATGTTATTGGTTAATTATTATGATTATAAAATAGATTAAGCAACGCGCATATGATGTGTTCATTAAAATGCCATACCGAAAAACCATTACGAAACTAATATAAAATATCGCATATTATTTTATTTGACAAATTGAGTATAGTTAAAAAAAAAGAGGTAAAGCAAAATATGAATTTTTTTAATTCTTCAGTTATTTAGTTCGGTAAACGCTTCGGATGCTTTCTGCAGCATTTTAAATTTGCTAATTGCTTTATCCTGTTTTACGTTACATATAATAAAAACATTAATCTCTTCGCATTTGCATTTATTTTCATTCTATTTCAATATTTTTGTTATATCTGTTTAAATAAACTAAACTAATTTGTCATTTAAATTTCTGTTCAGCTTGTGCAATTTTACATAATTTGAAGAGAGTTGTTGAACCGGTCACCTAAATCGTATCTCATCAATATTTTATTTTATTATTTAATATGAGCAATATTCAATAACAAAAACATGAAATAAAAAAAGTAATATAATAAAAATTTAACAGTTTATTTAAGGTTACATCTCTTGTTTTGTGCATACAAACAACACTTTGAAAAATTAACATCAGGTACAATTGATGTTAAGTTTTGATCAATTTATGTAGTTAATATACAACTGATATAATATTGACATAATAACACAGTCGTGCATAAAAGTTACATAAAAGAAGATTTATTGTAGAACATTTTACATTCATTCTATATATGCACATATTTGCAATATTATAAAGATTAAATTCGTGTTTTTATAAAACCTATCAAGTTTCCTAAATTGTACCGTCACAAGATAAGATAATTGGCAATAATAAAACTAATAATGAGAATTGAATTATTAGGCTCAATTGAATAAAACAATAATAAAAAGAGTTAAAAACCAACATTAATTCTTGATAATATTTAATGTCTTTCAAATTTTTAACAAACATTTCGTTTTTAAACTAGGACCTTTTCAATGTTAATACATAAAAACATAAAAATAAATCCTACTTTACATAATAAGTCAATATTTGACTTAGTATGTAAGATAGGATTTATTTTTATGTTTTTACATTAAAAAGGTTTTAGTTTAAGGACGAAACGTTTGTTAAAAATTTGAAAGACATTACATATTAGCTATTAAGAACTATCGTTGGCTTTTAAAACTAATAATAATTGATGTGATTATAGATGTTAATTGCAAAAATAAGCTTGAACTAAGTTTATTTCGATATTTTTATCTTTTTATTATTGTTTTTATTATTGTTATAAACACTTGATCCTTTTTTCAATAAATTATTAAAATTAGTTAATTATTAGGTATTAGTTAATTATTTTTTTTATTAATCTCATTATATCATATTTTTAATTATTTTTATTTATAGTTTTGATAATATTTTCAAAGGAGATACGATTAAGAAGACCTACATTGGGTGCGTTTTAGAATATTCGCTACTTAAATTGTACTTTTTGTAAGTTGTTATAAAAAGACATAGAATAAATTAATTTATTATTGATAAAAAGTTAAGCATATAATAGTCGATGCCTGGAATATTAATATATACAATTACTACATTGATATACACAACAATAAGTGCCTGATATATCGATATATACTACAATTTCCAATGTTCATTTGCGTACAAATCAGTATCATATGGGCATAATTTAATCCTATGAGCGGTTTCTGCGATAAAGCTTTCAAAGATTTAATATGTAAAGTATAGGCTTTTTTATTCGAAATATGTGACTCTCGGTCAAATATGCTTGCGTGCGGGTGTGTCAGTGAAGTAAAAACGATTCGTTACTTCCATAATATTTAATGACTCCAAACTTTCTCTGGTGTGTATGTACGTGAATGCGTGCGTGCGTGCGTGTGTGGGTACATATCAGTAGAAGTACTAGTTTTTACAATACCGTTTATCTAAATACGCTAAGGTCACGTTATCTTCTTGTAACAACTAATTAAGAATAGATTAATGTGATTTTATCGTATCTGGATCTACGTTATTGCAAAAACTTCCTAATCTCTACTGATACGCACGTACGCAAGCACACACATACACACACACACACACACACACACACACACACACGCACGCACGCACGCACGCACGCACGCACGCACGCACTAGAGAGAAGGAGAGGGGGAAAGGATGGAGGGAGAGAGAGAGAGAGAGAGAGAGAGAGAGAGAGAGAGAAAGAAAAATGGCTCATAGTCATGAATCAAGTTGTGCCCATTGAGACATTTGTTCAGAATAAAGAGAACTATACATATCTAAAAATTAGCCAAACAGACAAAATCTAGCAGTCTACACAACTACACTTACGAGGTAGTTATCTAGCTCAAATTTTTGATAAGAATTTTAATTGAAATGAAATTTAAGAAGTTAGTGTTCTTCTGGTGTAATAATAAAACATTCTAAAACTGAAAAATAATCATTTACAAATATAACAGAAAATAAAATTTGTAAAGATCTAAGTAACAAAAATACGGATTTTTTTTTCTTAATTTTCGACAAAGTTTAGGACATTTTTTTTGTTAATAACAGTAATATTGGATCATAATTGAGTCATATTTCAATTTTCTTTTAATCAACTTTACTAATAATAAAGATTTATTTAATTTATTATAACAAAAATTGTAAAAAAAGTCATCAAAAAAAAATGAGGGATGCAAACATACTTTAACAAACGATGTCTGTACTTACAAGTACTTGTCCTCGGTGCGTATCCTTCTAATGTGAGATGGAGATCGGCACTGAGAATACCATGCGAGAATATTTGCGTAATATTTGTGTGTACAGTGAGATACGTTTATATTTCGCTAATATATTTAAGGTTTAATTGTGTGCTAATATTAATACTGACGATACCAATATTTGATAAAATTTATTGCTTATATATGCGAATTTTTAAAATATAATACTAATGTGATGTCTGTTGCTATTAATCATAATGCCAGAAAGTTTACAAAACACAAGTGTCTGCAAATTCGTGATGTCTGCATTACACGCAGAAATGTTAGGACTTGTGAAAGTAAATAAAATATTATTTAAAAAAGTCTAAGTGCTATGAATTTTCGATGCGTGTGTTCTGGAAACCATTTCATATAAACTTTAAAAATATACGCAAGTTATTACGATACATGTAATACTAACTGGATTGTAGTTAGTAGATTATAATGCATACGAGCAAGTTGCTTCACTGAACGTTGTGCTTTCAGAAGCACACTCGAGTGTAAGCTGATTTTCAAAGTATGAGTCTGTAAGCTTTATTGATTTATATACTTTAATATAAAGTATTGTGTCGATTCATCTATCGATCGCACTTGATATTTCCTTTCACTTACGAGTTTTAATTTGTTTTGTTTATCGAGAAAAAGTAAGATAATTAACTTCAATATTATAAGATTTATATGAACGTGTTATACGTAAGGAAAAAAAATAAATTAAACATTAATTAATTCCATACAAAATAATTAAAAAATGTTAATGACATATTAACGATACTTATTGATGCTATAGGCTTGACGATTCTTTTTTTTCTACAAATAGAAATTTTATAATTTTAAAAAACGAGAGATAAAATTTAAACATGTATATTGGATCATTATTTAGCGAGAACGCAAACTGTGCAACAGTTTTAAAAAAATTATTTTTTCAAGGCTAAAATAACAAACATTCATGTATATGCACTCATACATACTCAACTCTGGGAAAATAAATTTTTTAGATCGAAGAGAGTTGCACAAGGTTGAGTATGCGTAAAAAAAGCAATTTTAAACTTCGACATAACTAACTAAATTGAGCAATTTTTTGTAGAAATTTTTTTTAGATTAGCTATACTAATTACTAACTAATAAATCTCATTCTTTTTATAAGAGAATTTATCTAGGACTAATTAATTTTGAGTAAAAAAATTTTTTTTATTTCCTTTGTCTTTTCCTATTATTCACATTATTCCCATTTCTCCTTGTTCTACAATATGCTTTTTGTTTCTTGTTATTTGCCTTTTGTTATTTTTTACATCTGTCTTTTTCCTTCTTATCCGCCTGAGATTATATTATTTTTTATATCGCCTGAGATAAAAATTAACGAACTTCGAAAGAAACAAGAAATACGTAGCAAAAATACAATTGTTGATAAAATGGTTGCAAAGGAGAAAAAAGCAAAAGGTAAAAAACAAGAAACAGGAAACAAAGAGCACATTGTAGAATAGGCTTTAGTTAGTAGTAGCATTTTTTGTTAGCAACGTTACTGTCACAAATATCATTTCTTAACCTGTGAAAACTCGAGAAGCAACTATTCAAATTGCATCATCTGTTTTACTTGATATTATTAAATTTTGTCATAAAAAGATAAATCCACAGAATTCAGAAATGTAGAGTTACAAAACATTATGTTAAATTGCTGAAATAAGTAGATTTGCAGACTAAAAAAATTTAATTTTAGGAAGCCGACCAAATTTTTGGTTATCTTCCCGATTTAATCAGAGTATGTGAAACCCTGCAACTTTGTAACGCTATATCTCTGGATTGAATACATATTTTTTACCTTATAATGTGCGAAATTTATACCTCAAAATCAGACAAAGACAGATAAATATGAATTAAATAAATAATATTTTATTTTAATTAATTACAATGCCTCAAAGAAATTTAGTTGGAAAAATTTGCAAAAAATGACTATTTCGAATAAAAAATTCTCAAATTTAATGTTCAAGCAAAAACCCGTATTTTTTAGTTGAAATTTTGAACTAACTAAAAAAAATAGTACGATATGAATCACTCAAAAAAGTATGATTATTTGAACTATCGGAAATCGATATTTTTGAAGAATCTACATATTTTAAGTTTACAATTAATAAATAAAATTTTATTATTTGAACAATATAAAAGAGTAATAATATAAATAGATAAAGGATTGTACGTGTATAAATATTATTATAGTATGTATAAATAAGTTTATTAGGATTTAGTTTAGAAGATGATGTAACACTCGCTCTAAAGCAATAAATCCGCCCCGACCGAGCGATCTTCGAAGACTGACAGAAATTATAAAATTTCTACTATTTATTACATTGAAATATAAGATCATTGGGGGGAAGACGCCATACTCAAACCTTTATTCTTGAAAATATTATTTATATTTTAGCAATCTTTCTTTATTCATACAAATCAATGAATTAAACTTTTGATGTCCCGTATTATTAAAAAAAATTGATACCCTGCAAGTGGCATCTTCCCTCTATATATACGGGTAAGATGTCGCTTCCTATGGGGGAAAAAGATATCACAAATAATTAAATAATGTGATAATGTATAAACTTACATATTTTACTTATTTATAGTCTATAATCAAGAATTTAAGTCAGGGACCCGGACCGAACTAAACTCGGAATCGTTTCGGAATCCTTTTTTTTTAGTGAACCGAAACTGAAACCGTATCCAAATTTTGTATACTTTATAATACCGAAACCGAACTGGTAAAATTTTATGGTTTTTTCGGATCTTTTTCGGTTCTATTTTCAGTTCTTAATTTTTAATCTTTATTCTTGTCTTAATCTTTGTTCTGCCCGTTCCTTCGTTCAAATTACCAATATTCAATCCAGTATTATCATCGCCAACTCTCTTAATAATCAGAATGTAAATACCTTCAACACCTCTATATGATATAAGAAATCTGGCGGGATCGCGAGACATTAATTTAATGTAAACTTTTTTTAAGATACTAGCATTTCTTTTATTTATCTTCCTCACCAACATGTTTTCCAGGAATTTATTCTAAGTTATGAAATTCAAGAATACATATGTAGATTACATATGTAGAATACATATGTAGAATACATATGTAGTTTATGTAATAAGTATAGCTGCGTAAAATGCCTTTCGAATTCCATTTAAAATACTAATTATAAAATACTTTTAAAAAGTGTATTTAAAATATAAAATGCAGAATGGGTCTTTCGAATCTATTTTAAAATGGATAAATAGATATTTTAAATAGTTTTCGAATGCAAAATGGTTTTTCCTGCCCTAACGAAAAAAAATTTTTGCAAAAAAGTACGGAAAAAGTATAGATTGAGACAAGATAAAAATCCTTAATTTTTTGTAAATATTCATAGTGGGATATAGAGAGAGTTTCTCAAAAAAAAGTTTGTTTGTCTCAAAAATCCATAATTTTTCGTTATTATTTGAGACATAGAGTGACTCGTTATTTGAGAACGAAGGATTTCTTGGTTTTTCAAACAAACAACATTACTCTACATCCCACTACGAATATCTATGAAAAATTAAGCATTTCTAAAATCTGTTTCGATCTATATAATTTTTCGTAAAAACTTTCCACCAAGGTAGTATACATTTTTTATTTTACGTATGAACTTCATTTTTAACGGAATTCGAAGCCCGGACAGTATTATGAATAAAGTATTTCTGTGTGTGTGTGTGTGTGTGTGTGTGTGACGAGAATATTTTAAATTTCTTAATATTATGATTTGGAAATGAGATCATTCAAATAAATCAAATTAATATGATAGGCGCTGATTACGGTCAAAATTAAATGTTAAGAGTAACATACATTTTTTAAAATCTATATTAGTATTTTACATAATGGAACTTTAATTTTTTTTATTAAGATTCGATATTTATATTTATTACTATCTAGAATTAATGTTCATTTTATAGTTTAATTTGCAGTTTATTTCAATATTTATAAAAATCTTTGGCCAATCATGGGGTTTGGTTCTTTTTATACGTCAATGATTCTAGGGAAAATTTGTGAAAACATAGGAAACTACTTATTTTATCTATTTTATAAATGGTTAAATGGTAGACACGATTCTATTTCAAATGTAAAATGAAAATGATTTTCTAAAAATCATTAAAAATAGAAAATGCAAAATGCCATTTCCATTTTAAATACATATTTAAAATGGAATTATTTTAAACATTACCCAGCCCTGATAATAAGTGAGATCCATAAAAATCAAATAAGTTGTAAGAAAGGACTGAGAGAAACATGCCTAAAATAATGTTTACGTAATTTTTATTCAGAATCATGTGATCAATTGCCTCTTTTCGATTAGACTCTCTACATTGAACGGGTGAACACGCTCTCTCTCTCTCTCTCTCTCTCTTTCTCTCTCTCTCTCTCTCTCTCTCTCTCTCTCTCTCTCTTTCTCCTCCACCTCCTCCTCTTTCTTCTTTATAGAACAAATTTAAAAAATAAATAAAATAAAACAAGTAAATAGAACCGAAAAAAACCCTTTAAAAAGTGTAATTTTTTCGGTTTGTTTTATTGGTAAAAAAAAAATCGAAATTGAAACTGGAACATTTAGTTGATATTTTATTAAACCGGAACCGATACCGAATCGAAAAAAACCTTTCGATCCAAGTCCCTTTAAGCTATAAGAACACATAAAGGTATGGTATTTGTACAGGTTTTTATCAAACATAAAACATATGACAAAATATGAAAAAGAGTAATTTAGGAAATAAATTGGACATACTTTTATTCATTTAAACAGCATTTCATTAACTTAAAATATTTCGAATTATATAAAGCATCAAAAATTTTAATTCATAAAATCATTTTATTGACAGTTTCAAGCAGGAAAAATTGTGTTTTGTATTTACTGTCATCTTATCCCCAAGTGTAAGAGGAATATTCAATTGCAAATTTTATACATATATAAGAATATTATAAATTATAATCTATATCATTCTCATGATCTCCAACACTGATTAAAACCGTACATCATTTACCCGGTTTTAAACATCGAAATACAGAGCTTAGTTATTAGCATACTAAATATTACAAAGAGCATGTTTCACGACCTACTTTTTCGTATTTCGTATAATCATTACCAATCGACTTTGACATGAATGTTCATCTCTGCTGATAAGTTGCTGCGCAACTGTTACTATATGCTTTTGTACAGTCAGTATAATCAACACATATTCTATAAAAAAATTATAAACAAAGTGGCGTCTTCTTCCTTGTGGCATCTTCCTCCGAATTACTTTAATTCTTTTTAGTTCTACATTTTCATGTACTTACTTTTATATTATCCGAAACTCAGTAAATGTATATTTAATAAAAAATAAAGGGATACTCAGAATGCCAAAAACTTACAAATTAATCACGTGTACAAGTATTCTCTTTGAACTTTCGTGCATTCTCACATCGAGAATAACGCAAAAAAATATCCTTAGGCAGGCTTATCACATCTAGACAGTTAAAGTTTTTTTTCAGCCACAATCCGGGTCTTAAAATTATATTATAAAAAAGTTACAGCAATATAAAAAATCGCATAGGATACGTTGTACCCATGTTCGGTTTCCTAAGGTTAAAAATACTCAAGTTTTCGTTTCTCATCTATTTTGCTATCTTTCTTTCTAAATCTCTGATGTTCAATTTATTTATCCTCTTTCTCAAATATATTAATCAACATTTCGCTGTTTCTTTCACTTTTCGATATTTACTCAGAACTGTTCTTTAATCCACACGGAATCGTCCTTTAATCCTAGTGATGAACCTTTTCCTTAAAAATAATTCTTCCTTCTTTTCTATCGTATATAATTGATGAGATTTCCTCTGAATCTTTTCTAAATCAGTTTCTTTTATCTATTCCTTTTTCTTTCCTGCTTTTAGTACAGAGTTCAGTTCTGCAAACATCGATAACCTCCGAGTCATATTGTCCCAATAGAGATCCTTTCTTACAGTGTTTTCGTATACTCCAATGGCCTTCCTTATATCTTACCCAAGCTCTCATAACCATATTTTATCACATCGTGCCTTCTTTCTGCGATCATAAAAATATAAAACTTCCTTTTCTTATGTTTTTTTTTGTACATTTTTTGTTACTTACAAATTTAAACATTCTAATTTAAATATTGTAGTTTCTATGAGCTTTAAATAAATCAGAATTAAGAAATTAATATTAGAACTTTTTTAAAAAGATTTTTATTAATAGCATAACAATTAATTTTAAAAGCATTTTAAGGTAGTTTACTTTAGTAAAGTACGAAAATTTGAGGTGCCTCCTCACGGCCTACCCAAAATTATAAATATCTGTATAATTTGGAATAAAATATTAAAATTACGTGTATACCTTAATGAAATAGTATGGAACATGTAATAGTAAATCGAAAGCTGCATCTTCATTGAACGAGAACAAGATGAGATTATGTATACTTTTCGAGATTAAATTTATATGCAAGTTTGTGTTACTTTTTTGTGACCATTAAAATCGTTTTTAAACTATTATAATCTCGTTTTTGAGAAAAGTCTATGGCAGATTTACATGCAGTTAGTTAAAGAAGCGTCTGCGAGCCTTATCTGTCACTAAGTTATACGTGAAAGGTTACATTTCTAACATTTTTTTTCTCTTATTTCATCGTTAATCTATCGTAGAATTTTGCATACGTCAAGTTCGGTACTTCAACTTCATTATATAAAAAAATTAAATATTTCCACGGTAACTCGAGTTACCAAAGAACCATCTAAAGACGTCTTATGTTCTGATTTTAGATGCTGTCTACAAAATAATTTTGTAGAACGCTCAAATTAACTGATTGTTAAAATGTCAAAACTTTTTGTGGCATTGTTTATCATGCTCGAGATTCTTATATAATTAATTTGACGTCCAACTAAATCATTTTTGTATTTGTATCTAATTAAACTTTCAGATGCTTCAGAGTAAAATTGTTCTACCCGTGTACACTAGTACTATTAAATTTAACAATATTAAATGAAAATCGATGAAGTTAAACACACCTAAATGAAAAAGGTTATTTGGTCAAGGCGGTTCATCGTGCCTAACGTATTTCTTTTGTAAATTTATACAATTTTCACTTCAAGTTAACTGTGCGCCGATTATTTCCATCTTGAAACGCAGCCCTAAATCAAAGAACAGTAATATCAGTAATTTAATAATTTTGATGCTCACAAGCATCTTACAAAAATCTTAATACAAAATTTGTAAATAATTTAATTGTGAAATATATAAAATTTAAGTTTAATGAAAGAAACTCTTTTGTTATTCTTCTATAGTGAATTTAAACTTATTAAAATTTGAAAACACGAACCTATACGTAGTAAAAATTTACTTTTCTAATCATTGACAAATATTTTTGTAATTATCAACAGAAATAGAATAATAAGTTTGTTTGTAACTCATGCCTTACAATACATTTTGACTAATACGCATACTATTATAAAAATATCGGATTAATAATTAAACTAATTGATAATTAATATGATGTCAAATTGAATTAATAATGAAATGCTTGATATCTCAAGTGATATAATTATTAACTTTTATATATAATACAAGAGGATATTTTTCTTTTCTTTACTATAAAATCAAGAATCTGAATGCATATAAAATGGTTGCTGATCATAAGCATAAAATTGACATAAATTATAAACAATCAAACATACAATTAGTTAAATAAAAAAATTTATTCTGCACTTGTTCAAAGTGCAAATAATCAACAGCTTAATATTTTTATCTTATGGTTAAAGTATGCTTACTAAAAAATACCTAACATATAAGGAATTTCAGAAATACGTATACTTGTTGTGTACATAAATTCATTTAAAATGAGTTTAATACGTGTATTTATTTAATTTGAATGCAAAAGATACGTAATGTTTCAATTTAAATGTAAAAAAAGATATGTTTAAGAATATTTAAATAATATTTATTTAAGAATATTTAAATAAGACTTTACTCGCAGACTTTATAACGAAGACTTTGTGTAAGATAACGTAATGAGTGAACAAACAATCGATGCGTAATACATCACCTGCGATTGACTCAAAGTTCGTCGATTTCCTCTATCGATCTGAGCGCGTCACGTTCAATCTCAACACTGATATTATTTTAATGACAATTAAAAAATACATACTAGAATATTATTTAATACAATATATTTTTTTTAACAATATATTTGAAATAATAGTCATACCTCTCGTTTCTCTTCGCAAAAGTAAAGTCTCGTTAAAATTTTCCACAACGCTCAATATTTTCCATAATCGACGACTTGTTCATCTTGCAAATTAATCCATTGTAATCTTATTCGGAAAGTTGATCCTCCGATAATTAAGAATGCAGCAATATTCGAATCAAGATCTTCCTGTTATAGATCTGCCAGGGCTTCTCTTTCTTGCAGTCATAATCGGAATCCCCTTATCCCCTTTCTCTTCCTCGCCCTTCCCCATAGAGCCGGTGAGATATTAATGGCCATAAAACATTATCGATTATCGCTACAACCATTTGAACTTTTTCTGTCCTATTAGTATCAATAAAATTTATAAATTACCTATTACTTAATTTTCCTTAATTGCAACGTTAATATTTTACGTTGACTTATTTTAAAAATTATGAAATTTTAATGAACAAAGCAAGTCTTCAATAACAAGCCTACACGAAAAGAACAGTTTTGTTGAAGTATGTAAAAATTTAGCTGTTAGATACATTTGAAAATAATTTGTTAAACTATCAAAATAATTACGGATTGTTCAAGTTGGTTGTTAAAATATCCAAATGTTTTTATAGCATTGCTTAACATATTCGAAGTTCCTACATAATTATTTGGATGATCAAAGAAAATTATTTAGAACTGTATTTAGCTAAATTTTTAAATATTTTAACAAAATCATTCTTGTATGCACAAATGTATAAACTGATATTTTAAGCACAAATATTTTTTCAAAACAATGCTACGTAAAACATGAACGATAAATCGTGGTATGAATTTATAAACACGTGCATTAACGGGTGGGAAATAATTAGTTTATTTTTAAGCGCTCGTGATAACCAGTTATACCGGTGGAAAAGCTCGCGTTGTTTGATGCATCATTGATGCAAGGGGATGGATTAATGGTACGAATGAGATCAATTATCGATTAAAAAGACCATTCATTTCGCGCGCAGATAAAATGTATGGGCCACGAGAGACAAGTATTAGTACGTGATCTAGTTTTTCCACCATATGTTTTATCGACACTGAGAAAATGAGTTAAAAAAAAAATATTTGTTTGAGAAATTGCGAAATCTTTGTCGAAATAGTTTTCCATTTTAATGTATTTTACTACATTGAAGTATGACAATACGTAAAGCTTCAATTCTCATAAATATTATTGACAGATATATCGATTTTTTAGGATATATTATATGTACTGATATAATGCAAGAAATTATTGAATATCTAAATCTCGCGAATATGAATAACGTCTTGATAATAATGTCATTTAATTACCAAAATCTTCACGAAACAGTGACTAGAAATAACAATAATATTTGCAGAGTTGGGAGGTAATTATTTGTAACACTGTTACCGTTTTTATTATTATTTTTTTCGGTAATATCGTTACATTTGTATCGTAACAGTAATGAATTTAGTCGCTACTTTTATTATTAATTCCTTATTATCTTTATAATTATTTAATAGGTTGCATTATTTTTAATTGGCTAGAAATATTTTATAATAGAAATTTAAGTATTGAAAAATGTTATGTACTTTGTTTTTCAGGCTGCATTCCGATAATCACTGCCATATAAATGTGAACTATAAATTTTCAATATTGACAATAAATAAATGGAATGCGCTCTTAATAACGACATTAATGTTTAAAAACAATGTTTAATAAAAGTTTTTAATAAAATCTGCGTTTGTAAATTACAATCTAATTTTCTAAAGATAAGCATACATTAAAAAACAAAAATATTAATAAATAGAAAATATTAATATTTGTAATTAATATTTGTAATAAAGAATTATTAATTATAATTAGAAGATTTATTAGATATAAG
>JAANIC010002588.1:483682-512460 GCA_017607545.1 Acromyrmex charruanus
ATATTTGTATAATCATATACATAATTATACATATAATATTGTAATCGCAATTTTTATAAGAAAAAACAATGCGAAAGTTATTTTTCTAAAAATATTTTTCAATGATCCTTTTAATTACTTTTTTTAGGAAACATACATAAATAGGTACATTTTATTTATAATTATATAAATATATTTGTAGATATATATTTTTATATCAAATATTTTTCATCGTAGAACCAACGAAGATAATAAGTAAAAAATAATTTTTGCAAATTAATTTAAAGTGATAAATTAATATTCTAAACTAACGTCACTCAACAAAGTCGAGCTGATATCATACACGGTGATGGTAGCTTCGAATTTTTGCTATCAAAGACTACCGTCAGTTCTTGGAAAGCTTTTTGAAAGTTCTGAAAATCTGACGTAATTTGATGGTAGCCAAGCTTGAAGAGCTTTCACGTTATCCACCACGTCCTCACAATTACGTCACTTTCTCCTTCTCTATCTTTCTCTCTTCTCTCTTTCCGTAAGCGCAGATAACTATGTTCTGTTGACTTAACGTCACCGCCATTGTATTTATTCACCTACATGTAGTACGAGAGCCGTCAAATATATTTCTTGTATGATCATACGTACGTGTCACACAATCCCGAAGGTTCGCATAAAAACTATGATTATAGAAATGCAAAGAAAATCTTATTTGTTACATCATTTAATACAAAATACTAGGAAAAATTGTATTGAGAATTGTATTTAAAAAATATATATATATAAAGGGGCACGGAAGGGGGGGAGCAAAAATTCTATAAAATTTCCCTTTCAACCATATTTTAATAGAATGTAATTAAATATTTAAATCAACAGAAGGAAGAGAATTTATTGTAAAAGAGAATCTCTGTAAAATAGATTTCCTTCGTTTAATCCCATAGAATTATGCCTGCAATTATCTAACGTAATGTTTATTATCCAAGAATATCCATTCGCCATCTCGTTAACGCGTTCTATCGATCGCCACAATTACCTGTATTATCTGCTGCACGTTGAATTCATCCGTTTCTGCCGATTAAATTTATAAAAAAAATATAACAGTTTTTATATTATAATATAATAAACATTTTCATACACAATTCAAAATATTTTTATACCAATGTAAATAACTTTTATTAAAAATATTACAGATTATTTTTAATCTATATTACGATTGTAAATATGATTATAAGTCAATTTTCATTTGGTTTCTCTATCAAACGCAAAAAAAATTTGTTTACCATGTTTCGTGCGAATAGATATTATTTATATAAATTTTTTATGAAATAATTTATACGAAATAAATTCTAAACTTTTTTATTAAGTTACTCTTCTATGTGTTTGTATGTAAAATAAAAAAAGAAATTATTTAAACGCTGTTTGTCATATTCATGATTTCTATAAAACATTTTTATTATAATAAAACAATTAATCCATTTTATTAATCAATTAGATGTGAACAAGTGTTTATTTTTAATTAACGTGCCCCTCTTTCGGGTTGTTGATTTTCTGTGTCGAGCTTTAGTTATAGATTGCGATACGGGGATTAGAGAGAAATCAAATAATATTATAAAGTTGTATTAAAGTGATATGCAAATATCGGATGTCGTTCGTAATAATTATTACGAAAATCTAAGTATCTTTTAAGATACTTTATAGATACCTAAAACGCTGCGATTCATCTTCAACTTACTGTGACGTTCCAACGCCTGTGGAGAGATATTCTGTTATACTCGCAAATTGTCATGACTTATATCGCAGGCGCAAAATGAGATTTTATTTAATACGAATTTCATGACTTTAATGTATTTTTATTCAATTTAATCGTATTAAAAGGACTAATATAAAAAAATAAACCTTTTTTTGTTTTAATAATTTATTTTGAATCTAAATTTATAGTTTTTATATATTATATTTTCTATTGCATTATATATATATAATATATATCATATTTCCTCTCGGCATTTCAATTTGTCTAGTAATCGATAGTCGCAAGCATTTACGTGACGTTTATAAATTTCCTCCGTTATTACTTCAATATGATTTTTTTACTAACGATTCACGCTCCCCTGCACAAGTGATTCTGGAACATATGTCCAACAAATCTGGACTTATATTATGTGAGTACGTGATCCCATCCACTGCTAGGACAGAAGTCCTAAACGATAAAACTAGAAATATAGAATGCCGTTTATTAAACCGGGAGTCCTTCTAAAGCTCGTCACGTATTAATCTTTCTCCTCGTGTGTCGCGCAATTTCCACCTCTTCATTGAAAATCCTACGCGGATTAGGAATGCTCAAAATGAAATGTTTTCATTTCATTCCATTACTTCTGAATGAAATCTCGAGAAGAAAAATTGCCTTTACAAATAATGAAATATCAGATAAATTCGCAAATTCATTATAATTCTACAGAAGCAAAATTCATTTGAGATTAAATAAAGAATAATCAGTATCTGCTTGCGTCAACAGGGATTAATTCAGGAAAATTTATCTATATCTACGACAGTTTATAATTGCGATATATTTGCTAAGAAAAATTCAGTTCTAAGAATTTATTAAGGAATTTGTAGATAAAAACGTAAGAAGAAATGATACTAAGACAATTCTTTATCATTTATATTTCTTTAATTATATATTTTTTATTCGTATTTCTATATACCATTTTTTATTTTAGAAATACATATGTAAAATTTTTGGTGAGTATTAAAATTTTACATTTTAATTAATAAAATACAAAACATTTTAATAAATAAAATACAAAACATTTTAATAAATAAAATAAATAAAGAAAGAGCCCAAATATGTTTAATTGCTTTTGTATATTTATGTCGTTATTTACAATATTTTTTATGTTTTATGTCGATTAATATACTTTATAGTAGACAATGACTGCGTTCAACAGAGAAAGCAGCTTTGCAAGTTGTGAAGTTCTTTAATATGATGATTCTTCTTATCTTTCATTTCTTATAAATCTAAATATATAAACTAATTATATTGAAAAATTTTACAACAGTTGCAAAGCTGCTTTCTCTGCTGAATATAGCTATTTATCAATTAAATTATATAATCGTTTTCTTGCTAAATCATATTTTAAAAAGACCAAAAGTTAATTTAAAAAAAAATTAATTTTTTGTAGTCAAAATGTTCATATTTGATAAAAAAATTTTTTTAAATTAGTTTTTGGTTTTTTAAAATTATAATTTGACTAAAAAGCTATATGACTATATTCTAATTGATAAATGATTGTTATAAGCATATTGATCGTCATACAATGCCAGAATTCCGGGTTCAAACCCTAATAAAGGTGATATTTTTCGCATTTCGTATTTTAAAATGCTTATTAACATCATTATTAAATTAGCGATCAATATTATTTGTGATGTTATTTCCAACTTCAGTTTATGATTGCATTTTAAGTCATATAAATCGAATCAGTATACAGTTATAAAACTGAAAAAATATATTTGCAAATTTGTAAACAAATATTATTAATTAAAATATTAAATTATAAGACTATGAGAATCTTAAGGCTTTTGTATATATTTGAAAGTACAGCGCGATAATTATTATGTATAGATTTCAACTTGTTATATATTTATATAAGTTATAATATATTTTAAATATTTTTACAAGCTTAACCCGCAAGTTTCGGCTGCATTTAAAACGTTCAGTTTAAGCTTATAAAAAACATCTAAAATATAACTTATACATTAATACCTAACAAGTCGAAATTTGTGCGCAATAATTATCGCGCTGTACTTTCAAATATATACAAAAGCCTTAAGATTAAATATTTATGTAATCAAGTATTCTCATTCTTCCCAATGTGATAAAACCGTTCTCCATGAACATAAGGAAGTGAGTGCATGTAAATCAAATAGCATTAGTACCGCAGAAAAGATTAAGGGTCGAAACATTCGCATTGTCAGAAAACGTACGAGCTTGTGGTAAAAATCCCCTTCCGCCAGCGAGATTTCGCCCTCTCATTTTTCTTATTTTCTTTCGCGAGGTACGCAGCCATAAATTTCGATTGGAGAACTCGCGGTGTACCTCGTGATGCTCGTTTTAAAGAGCGTGCTTGCACCCTCGTAAATCCTAATCAGAATTTATAGGGTGGGTTACGTGCGCTGCTCGTCTCGAAATTCGCTGTCCAAATGCACGCAAATCCGATCATCCCTCCGACGAGTAATCGCGCGCGCGCATGATTTGCTCTTCGATTTGGCGTCGCTCCCACGTTTGCCTGCTATGTGCTTTTTCTATCGCCAATGATAATAACTTGAAACGAATGATACTTTTATGGGCTACAAATTATATTGCGAATCACCACGATTCCTCGAACGAAAATCCCGCAAAGTGGAACTAACGACGCGCCAACGTTATCCAATTTTTGAAAATTATGGACGGCACGTGCGTGTATATGTTACTCTAGCAAAATTACAGAGAAAAGTATTCCATTTGACATGACTCCGAATAAATCAAATTGAAACATAAAACAGTGGCTTCCCGGAATTCACGCTTTGTCTAAAAACGTTATATATGTCGGATCTTTTTAAAGGCCAATCGACCTTTAAAATCCTTGATCCTGTGTCTTGTCCTGATATTTTACAACACAACGCGGCTAAGCTCGTGCAGGAAAAATCGTTGAATTTCAGTAAATAGAGTGCCGCCGATGTGCCAGTGAGAAAACCCTCGCCACAGAGAAAACGAGCTTTTCATTGAGCCCGAGTGAACCAAAATACAGATTATGCGTCAACGTAACTGGAAGTTGCAAAAGAGAGCGGTTCTTAATAGAATCGGAAAACGATTTGTAACGAAGGAAATAAAATCGTCATTTAAGGCGTATCCAGCATTAAGGTGAATTTAATTTGATCGATCGATTAAGGCGATCCTAAAATCGTGTATATTATCCACTAAACGCAATAATTTTTGTATAACAATTATTTTTTTATTTTTTTACAGATTTGAAAATGTTTTTTCAGAATTAAAGTACGTGTTTGTTAGGAATTTATATCGAGAACGAAAAAAATTTTGAAATTGAGATTTTTACCATTTCTTAATCTAATATGGCGTTTAGAGTTCAATCAACATCGTGATATTTGCTTGATGTAAAAGCTTTGCAATCTGTGGTTACAAAATTATAGTCTGCAGACTAGTAGTTTATATGAACAAACACCGTCGAGTTCTCAGAATTAGATTTTTAGATACTTTATCGCTAAATTTATTGCGAATGTGTGCATGCGATGTAATAGTTTCAATGACGTAAATCATATATATGTAAATTTGTTTGAGTCAATAAAACGAGTTTAGGATTTCCTTAAGAGGAAAAAATTGTCGGTCGTAGACGCGTTCACTCGAATGTTGACTGTGGCAAAGATTGATGAATCTCAAAATGCAATTCAAGATGGAGATTCTTGTAGGGGCGACGAAGTAAAATTTTTCAATGTATGGAGTTTCTGGGGATAGGTTGATGGAGGAGAAGGAAGGAGTAAATATATATTTCCTTATACATACCTTTCCTACATGGCAAAAGTAGCTGCTCTGATTTTATTTTTTTAAATAAAATTATTTACATTGATATAGTACATTGAACGCGATGAATGATAAGCGATGAGCGATATCCAATGAGAGTTCTGCTTTACATCACGTGCGAAAATGCAGAGCTTTCATTAAATATCACTAGTTGTTTATCGCATTCAGCGTGCAATAGACATATTGGATAGCGCTTCAGGACAGAAGCGTGTCACAAGAGTTCCGATCAAATACCTATCACATAGGTATGGAATTCAATGTATGGAATTCCATACATTGAATATTTATAAGTACGGAATGCTCTATATCATCCATACTGGTTTCGCCACATGGATTTTTAGTTTCTTCCAAAGTGTCCTTGATTAAAAGAAAATCCGATGATCCTGGAACACTGTGTATATTCTTTCATTTTGATAATATTTTTTTTTTTTTAGGAAAATCTAATGTTTATTCGTTTCTTTACCCTGCATATCAAAAACACCAAACGATCCAATGAAAATTAAAACATGGAGAACAAATATTTGAAATATTCGCTTTGTCGGTTAATTTTGGCTGATATTAAATTTACCGGCATGCATATTGTTGCTTTTGCGGTCGAACTTTCTTCGATAGTCGATATTTTAATGCGCTTTGTTAAAACTACTGCTAGGAGTGACATTATTGAAAAAATAAAAGCGAAAAGTAGGAATAGGATATTCATCAGTTTGTCTTCGAATATTTACCCATTTATCACGCGCGGGATTGCTATTTGTCACAAAAGTTTACGCCGAGATTAAGAACAATTAATTATTATAAACAGTATTTTCATGGAGGAAATTTTGAAAAAATTATTTATAAGTTAAACTGAAATATCTAAAACCTGAGAAGCTAAAAGCATGCGATTTTAAGAATATTCCAGATAGCACAAAGAGTCCGAAAAGAATTTTTATTGACTTCCTATTTATGAAATGAATTCCTGTTTTGTCACACTTAATTTTTATGTAAATTAAATATTACTTTTATTAAAGACAACATACATACAAATATGCATATATATATATATATTTGTATTATATATATTTTTAAATTTTTTTTCATTTATGTTCATTTTAAACAGATTATGTTAATTTATAAAGAACAGAAGGTGAATACTTTTCGAGTTCAAATGTATCAGCATTATCTGAGATTTTTTAATTATGACACTTTTTTGGAATTCTCACTTTCCTCTATTCTCAATTAGAAATTCTCAGAAAGTTATTTACAATTTACATCGAAGTATCCAAAAACCTAAATACGTTTTTAATGTTAGAATTACAATAGTGCTATATAACTTGTTCTTTTTTGAAACGATTATTTTTCTTTAAATTATTAGAAAATTTTTTAACGAAAATATCGAATAAATGCAAAATATTAGCCTTATGATACACGTTGGAATTAAAAATAATTTACTTGGAAAAAAAGTATTATTCCTTAAGAGAAACATGAATTTATACACATTTTACATACGCGATAAGGAATCGCCAAGTTTTCGAGAGGTGAGAAGAAAGAGAACGTTTTTAAAGATGCGCAACCGGCAGGCAGACAGCGGAGGACAACAGCATTTTTCTCCTTTCTGTTATATATCTGCCTTCTCTTCTCGCATCAAAATGAGATAAAAGAGAGAAGACGAGTCAAAAAGCAGCACAAGCAGTGTATGCTCGTGGTAAATTCCTCTTCTCTGACCGATCCTTGTGGAGAGAGTGATTAAAAGCAAGCCCACGCTTTTGCAAATCTCGTAAAAATGTATAAAGCACTGTAAGCAAGACTTACTTTATTAAACTGTTTGTTGTCGTGAACATTATGGAAATTTAAATTAATATTTTGCAACGAGTATGCTTTTTTCTAGTCATGTTGAACTTTGCCAGCACAAATACCTTTTTCCATCTTGTACAAACTTTTTTAACTTTTATTATTATCATATGCCACGGTAATCAAATTGATAAGATGCCCACACAGAATAAAAGAGATCCAGGTTTGAATTCTGGTTGAGATGATATTTTTCGCAATAATTTCTCTACTAATATTTCAAAGATATAACATCAGAAATATTAAAATGCTTGTAACATAAAATGCTTGTATAATATTAAAATGTTTGTCAACTTAATTTATGATGTTGTATACTCTAGTTTTAGTTTAAAATTATGTTTTAAGACCGACAAATAATTGGCGCGCAATTTGCTTTAATAGAAAATTATTAAAAACTCATACAAATATATTATTAAACACCGCTTTGACCGAATACGGCCTTTATCACCTATTTGTGTTTTTTAATTTTATTATAATTTTTTAAGGACCCATTCTGAGAAGTATTTTTTTCTTCACGGCAGTAAAACAATTATTTATTGGTGTTGTGCGAAAAATATAATTGTGTGAAGATATCAAAGGACATAAGTAAATCTAAGTGAATTTATTGTCTTCTTTTCTTGAATAATTCCAGGATGCAGGAGCAAGATTCCAGGTGCACAGGATAGAATGAATCGTCGGGAGGACCCGCTGTTACGGCAGCATCGCAGCCGTTTGCTGCAATTGGCCGAGGCGACAAACATCAAGCCTGGCCGTGGCAGCGGGAAGAGACGCGGACAAAGACAGTCGCATGGTTTCGGGCCCAGGTTAGTTAAAAAATTTACAAATTTATGTCAAGAATTTATCTTAATAACTAAAGGATTAAAATTCATTTATGGAATAATTTATACCTTAAGGCATTTACTTGAACTTTCTCGGAATGGATTTTTACACATTTTTCGATTCATTTATAGTCATCTATAGTCATAATATAAGGTAATTGATTAATAAACGAGTAAGATGGATGTTAATTTCTTTAAATAATAATAATTATATTTTCATTCAATATAAATATATCATATTTTTTGATTGGCGATCATATTTATTAATTGATAAATATAATTATGATATATATTATTAGACTGCGGATATTTATGCAAAATATTTAACTGAATATTTTACATAAAATGCATATTTTGCATAAATTGTATATTTACAGATGGCAATCTCAACCTTTTTACTTTACTTTTTAATAACTTNATTATGATATATATATTATTAGACTGCGGATATTTATGCAAAATATTTAACTGAATATTTTACATAAAATGCATATTTTGCATAAATTGTATATTTACAGATGGCAATCTCAACCTTTTTACTTTACTTTTTAATAACTTTTTAACGAACAACGTTCGACTACTCTGATGATTAATATTCAGTTAAGTATTTTGCATAAATATCCGCAGTCTAATAATTATATCGAAAAAATAAATTTTAATAAATAACTAAATATTTACTAAATATAAACATATATTTATTTGATATAAAAATGACTAATTTGATTATTTTTTTATTAAGTAAGTATTTACCGTAAATAAATATTTACTTAGTACTATATATATTCAAAGAAATATGTATTAAAGTTTAATAATTTCTTTTCTAATGTAATTATTAAAAAAATTAACGCCTTACTAGTTTATTAGCCTATTAACTTATCACATTATTATTATTGCTATTAATACGAATCTACTAAAATTCATATACAGTTCATTTTATCATCATTGACAACAGTTAACGAAAATTGGCATTGCGCATGGATTGTTGCAGTAATGGCGGACCCAGCCGCGTGACGCTCCAGGACATTGTCAGAAACGATCCTGGATACACGCCGAACATCGAGCACTTAGTGTTTCCGGAGCGCAAGAGCAGCAATCCGAATTTGGCGGGTGTTGTCGATGGCTCGCCGCCAAATAAATCCAAGTCAAATGCGAGCTCAGGAAGATCCAGACTCGCCGAGGTCTTCGCTCGGCATTACGCAAGAGGATCCTCGCAAGACTCGTCCGTTACGTCCAGAAAAAATCACGTAAATGTATGTCTTGTGATATAATCGAACGAATTTAAATAATCTGTTTTATTAATCTAACACATTGGTGCTCTTTGTTGTTATTTAAGTTACGGTCCATTTGATATTACAAATTTAAAGCTTCTTTAAATTGGTATAAATTAGTACAATTCTTTCTGTTGATTAGTCAATCAAATGATTCAAAGCACTTTATTGTAACGCCAAGTGGACCGCATTTTCAATCACATTGTGATGGAACATAATTGAAAATTTTGAATTATTAATCTTTACACAGAGAAAAGAATCTGGTTAAATTATCTAAAATTCTGGTAGATTTAATCAGAAATCTTAACCAAAATTCTGGATCGTTTATTTTCCAAGATTCCAATTAATTCAACCAAATATTTTTCTCCATGTATATTTTATAAAATCACTTGTCATGTCTGCAATGTGTTTCTGAACGTATTTCGATTACGATATTGTATAAAAAAATTGATATAGACGGATGTTCCAAAAACAAATCAGGTGATACATCAATGAGATATTGAGTCGTGTAGAGTAATAAAAGTCAATAAAGTGACACGCACGTTCGAAGTTCGAATTATCGCGACAGATCGCTCGTACGGACAAGTTCTCCTCTCAGGCAGGACGTACGAGAATAAAAATACTTTCTTCGACACGCGACGGAGTTGCGCCAACCCACCGGTTGTACGTGCTTCAACCGTATTTGGAAGTAGAGACAGCCGCACGGCTCTTCGTGCTCTTATGGCTACGCAAGTTTAGTTCGTGATCGACGTAACGATAATGGCGCCCTGTAGCACAGGCCCCTTTGGCAATTGACACAATTTCATAACGATCATAACAATAATGATACTCGTTAACGAGTTCTAGTTAATAAGAGAAAACCAAAAATGGTCGAAAAAAAGGAAACTAATGTTTAATGACGTAATACGTGCGTTTCAAAGATTTTTTTATTTATACCCATTTCTCTACCAATGTAGATTAATTTTAATTTTGATTTAACTCATTCTTCATCCTTTTTTAATTCTCAGAACTAGAAAATGATGAAGAGTTAGTTGAACCAAGATTAAAATTGAACTACATTAGTATAGAAACGGGCATTAGATATTTTTTTATAGAACATGTTTTAAAAAATCAGAAACGTTAATTAATATTTAACAGTGATTTTTATGTATCTGAAATTTTATCACAATAATTAATCCTAGGACTATAGGACTATATATACTAGATCTCTTGGATTCAAATAGCTATTTGTTAACTAAATGTAATTAATTTCTACATGTGTTAATTATTTTCTAAATGTACGTTAAAAATAAATTTTTATAAGAGAATGTCAGACATAGTAAAATATAAAAAATTCAAGTCTTTTTAATGGGTTTAACATGTGCATTTCTACTAATTTAGATTAACTTTAATCTCGATTTAACTTAGTTTCTAACTTTTTTTAATTCTTAGTTCTAGGAAAAGATAAGAAGTAAGTTAAACCCAGATTAAAGTTAATTTACATTAATAGTCAGAAGACACAGTAGTGTTTCGTAGAATTACCATAAATTCAAATAAATGTTTAAACAAGGAAAAATTTAAACACTCAATTGGAATTTTCGCTCGGTCTCTCAGATCGGTGTGTGTGTAGTCTTCAGATTTTCAATCGCGTCCCACGGATTTTCTCTCTGCCCACGAAGAACGGCCTTGGATTTCGGTTACAGAGCACGTCATTGGATAGTGGGAGCACGATAGGTCATCAGCCGGGGCCCGGCGGGTCCACGGTGGTGACGCGGAATGCTGGGCGCCGCTGGCTCTCGCAGAACTCGCAATCCTCGAGACAGCACTCGACCGAGGATGGGGTACGTGGGGGTAATGTGGGCGTCGGAGGGCCCGTTTCGACCTTGTCCTCGAGCCAAACCTCCGGTCAGGCTGCGCCTCCCGCCCTGCCGCCGCGCAGAATCAGTCCGGCCGCGGATACAAGCGAGATCACTAACGCGGGTCCTATCCCGCGTGTCGACAGGTAACGTTACGCGTTTTATCTCTTTTCTATTTGAATTTGTCGCTCTGGAGAATAGTTCCAGTGCGTTCTAATTGTTCCGTGAACTCCCACAACCAGTAGTACTGCACAGGGCAAGTTTTCAGCTTGGTAATCTCTGAAATATTAAAAATAGTCAATTGAAAAGTTTAGAAACGTTGATTACGTGAATTTAGGAAGATTTTGTGGATGCACAGTTACTATTGTGCACGGTGAAATCGTATATGTGTGATAAAATAGTGCAACTGTGTCTATTTGAGTTATTGAAGAAGACATCCAGCATGGAATCTTATGAAGTTAGCGTGACTGTCGCATAGGAAACGACGTGAACGCTGAATCGTTATCCTGTTCATGCTTATCCTTTCCGTCTAGATTCCCTCTAGATGCTAGTGTTTACATACGATGTAAGTTTCATGATGCCCAACGAACTACTGCGAGGACCACTCTCGCGTTACTTCTTCGTGCACTCGGATACTCGTCGTCGAGCGTGACCTGCTTACACGAGGGAGAAAATGTTAAATTTATCATCGTATTTAATCTAGAATGAATCTAGAATGATGTCCGTTCTCAAGGCCGATTGACTGATTAATCTGTAAAGACAAGATTGGAGTTTTTTCAAGAACATCCCGCATGATAAACATGTTAAAAATATTACCATCTCGTACGGTATAAAAAAAGATTTGTCTCTTTTATACGAGACATTTTTATTGACATTCGAAAATAAACCGAGCAAGAGTAATTGCTGTTCTCGTACCAGTCAATTTTGACAGGTAAAAAGTATGATGGATAAACGTATAGATGAGAAATGTTTTGCAATGTTCAATACAACGATTATACTGACACAAGCATACGTGACAGTGAATAAAAGAGAGGGTTGGTCACTCCATCTTGCCAGTTTCTTATTCAGACTGAAAGATCGCTCTATTTAAAGTGCGGTTCTATTTAAGACATCACACTACTATCAAAGGAAGCGAACGACTCTACGTGTCATGTCGGTTAAAAGGTAAATATGATTAATTGAGGGCACAGATATTCTTGTCCCAATCGATTTGTTCGGCGCGTTTCGTCAGCTCCATATGTGGAGCGATATCGACGAAAGGTTATTCGCAGCAAGTATCTGAAATATGCTTCGTCACCTAGTTTTATTGTACGTTTTCCTCTGTCTTTAGTCCAAATTAATTAATAGTTTCACAAATCACATCGAGCTGCTCATACAAATTCAGCGAATTCTGCATTTTCCATCGATAATCCTTTTTAACGCTTCATTAAAATAAGTCCAAGAAAATTAATTGTAATTAGAAGCTCAGGTCCTTTCATACGGTTAATTTCGCATTTTAATGTTTAACATTTTAACATTTCTCATTTACCCGGTAGATCAAATTTCGTCTAATACGGCATCATCAAGACTTTGAGACGTAACTTGAGAGCGCCCCGGAAAATTTCATTTTCACGAACGTCTTTTTCATCTCCAACGATCTCTTTGATCGCGCGTTAATCACAACAGGCGCCAAAGATGATTGAATCCCTAGTGGAGAAACTTTGAACTTTGTCCAGACCGTGGTGGTGAAAATATCAATCATTATACTTACTTTCAATTCATATCATTTCATCCGTTTTGCAAAGAAAATATGGCGATGTCCTCGCATACATTTTTCTCATTAATATAACTAGTATGGAAAAATTCCATTTTGTTATTACGGGATATAACATTTTCACAGTAATCTGTAAAAATTTCTTCCATGCGATGAAAATGAAGTCCAGAAAATGAAGACCCTGATACGAAGATAAGAGACATAGTCGAGGATACATATGTCCGCGAAGAGATTTGCGTCTACTCTCGAGGAAAATTATTCGGATATCTGATTGTCACATATTCAAAGAAGTTTTTAACATACTAATACATATGATGTAATCTTTGCTCCCTCTCTCTCTCTCTCTCTCTCTCTCTCTTTCTCTCTCTCTCTCTCTCTCTCTCTCTCTCTCTTATTTTTATTACTTTTGTATTTGTATTGATGTTATTTTTTATCATTATTTCGCTTATTCTTTGCACAATATCACTATATAAATATTCGTCGTTGTAACATCAGACATGTATGTGAGAAGGAGTATGCATGGGAAAGTATACAATCGAAAACGATCGCATCTATCTTACTTGAAGACATCGACGGAAACGGAAGGTTTCCGATCGTGCCAACTGTCGCGTAAAATCCCCGGAGACGTTAAAATGCACCACGAGTTGATTTCCTTTTACGACGAGATGAAGCAAAATTCTGAGTTCGATAGCAAATAAAAAAAGTATGAATAAATGGGCGCAACCATGCAAAAGAAAGCAATTTTATATATTTTCATCTTGTTTAATTTCGGTGGTAAAAAATGTGTTATATAAAAAATATAATTTCTTTCCTTTAAAATCGAATAAGATGAAAAAATTAAACAAATTCCATTCTTCAAATATTATTTTATTGTAAAACGTCACAACTCGAAAAGAGCGATTAGAAAAATATCATCAAAATTGTCACAACTAAAAAAAGGATTTTTTAAAGGATTGTGAAATGAAAATGAGAAAATGAACTCTTAGTACACACAATTGAATTATTCGTATCCTATTTCTTTTCTTTGAAAAACTAGAATCAAATGATTAATTATAACATTTATATACAATTTGTTTAAATACACAATCTTAGAAATACTTTTTAAGATATTAAAGATGTAAGAATTACTTAATAATTTTTAGTAAATTTCTTAAAATGATAAAAATTAAGCTAAGACACGAACGATGTGTGTAATAAAAGAAAAATCATCAATGTGTGTACTAAGAGTTAAGAATATATTATTTTTGTTGATATATTTGATTCAATAATTTTCTATCAAATTGAAAAATAGTTTTTATCTTTTCTCTAAAACTTAAGTATTTAAATTATGTCATTTTTTTTAAATAAGAGAGCGATGTATACGTAAATAAACTTTTTGTTCTTTTTTGCCAAATCTGAGAAGTGCAAAATTCCAATTTTATTCGTCAAACAGGAATCTATTATTAATCGACATTAATATAAACATCAAATAAACTTTTATTTGTAAAATAAACATTTAAATGATATAATTAAGAATAGTTATTCCTGGTACCTCAAGCCGATCTCGAAAGGAGAAAATTTTCGGTTGCAGAGGCCCTAATGTATCGATCCTCCATCTCCGTAACGCGTCAGCGGACCCTTGGGAGGTTGGCTCTCAAGGCTCCTCGTACAGCGTCAGCAGCAATAAGAGTCAGACAGCGAGCGGCAGAGGGAAATCCAGCGGGAACGCGCGTGGATCTTACAACCGCGGTAGTTCGATACCATCCCTAAAACGTCACGATACATCCACGTCGACCACATCGACGTCGAGCCACAAGCATCGTCAAGACAGCCACGGCCAGGTAAGTGGGGATCGCAAAGACGTCAGAAACGTACTGTTAATCTCCGCTACTTCATCCGCGAGATGAATGATGTGTTCCGTTTTGCGCTTACAGCGTGAAGCTTGTAAGCATCATTTGTCCTTGTTAAATATTTGATAAACAACAAGGCTTACAATGTGTAAGCATGAAAACGGAACATATCCCGGAAGTAAGAATCGAATTCATGCGGAAGCTTGAGAAAACAATTCTATGGATCGCCGTAGTAAATGTTAATTTAAGTTAAATGAGTTCTTTTCCCGATTGTTGCTTTAATAAGTGATCATTTAAATTATGTTTAGCGTTGATTAATATTTACGAACGTGGCTTTATATGATTTATTCTATAATCAACTTTGCTCCATTATGGAGAAAAACTAATGAAACATAATGTGTATTTAATGGGCTGTACATTTCAATCTCTTAACTTAACCAAAATCACTCTTTTTTATTTGGAATTAAATTTATCTTGCCATAATTGTCTAGCTTCATCATTAGTAGAATAGCGTTATTCAAACATAAATTAATATAATAAAATGACACTAGGAGATTGGGATGACACTTAGGTTGTCAATTAGCGAGGATTCTCCCCTGTACAGGTCTCCGCCAGTTCCCGTCGACGCGATGCCGTAAACTCCTTCTTGTCGGGTAACAGCGGCACTTCCGGTGAGCTGTTTATCAGCGGCAACTGCAGTCGCGAGCTCTCGCCTGTGCGATGGTGCGATCGCGAGGTTGATGGCGTTTACTTGGGTCGTTCCGGCTGGGTGCAGGTACAGCAGCGGTCTCTCGACGAAAATCGTCGTGCAAACTATGAGAGCAACTTGGTAACCGCGGCCACTGGTACTTTACCGTTGTCACGACGGGCGGCGGTCAAATTAGCGGACTATCATTGCAACAGCGAGCCGGGCAAGTGTCCGCAGGACTTTACCAGAGGATTAGACTCTCAGCGACCTGATTTCCTCGCGCTGCACAGCCAGGATTTCGACTCTATCACTACCAGTGCCTGCACGTCGCCGCACAGCATCCCGGAGTCCTTCTCTCCACCAGCGATTACGCCGATTATATCGCCGCCACCGGCGTTCCAAGACGCCGTTGCCGGCAAAAAGTCCTCCTCCAGACATTCGTCTTCCTCCGCCGTGCGCAGCAATTATGGCAGCAAGGCCCCTTTTCTACCGCGATCGAATGCCATCGTCGATAGCGACATTATCAGTCCGCCACCATCGCCGCCACCTCATCAGGTCAACTGGAGCTCCCTTCCGTCCAGGAAGAATTCCGGTTTAGCGTCATCCAGGTCAAAGAGACAAAATGCCAATCAGCAGCAACAGCAACAACAACAGCAACAGTATCGTATGGCGCAAGCCAAGTCCCTGGAGGATCAATCATCCTCCAGAAGATCGCAATTCGCGCAGAGATATCTCGAATCGTCCAGCTCGTCATCATCGTCGATGGGATTCCGAAGCCTTGACAGTTGTGTCACAAAACCTATTATGCCTAGTTTGGCAGAGAATACAGATTCTTCAGTGGAAGGGTATGTAAAAAAAAACTTTGATTGCGATGAACGACTCTGTCGGCAAACTCGATTTTTTTAATGTATTAATTCAGTCTCGATTACAAATTCTTCTGGAAAAGTAGAATTGATAACGGCAGAATTAAATAAATCTAAACATTGGTATTCTCCATTAATTGGCATAGTCTCTCTCTATAATTTATATTTCATATAATTTATAGATATATTATAATAATCACTATATCATGAAATGTTAACGTTAACAGTATTAACGGAAGCTTAGAAATATATTGAAAATATTGATCTTTCGATACTAGATATGAAGATGGTGACGAAGATGATAATCCTAGTTCATCCTTAAATCTCAGTTTGGTGTCGTCATCAGCTCTTGCCTTGAATTCGTCCACAGAATCGATTCGCGCCAATGGCGAACGAATATCGCCCAACAGGCAAGGGTATGCATATGAAAACTTATGAAGTTCTCATATAAGAAATAAAAATTCCACAGAGAAAAAATTGTAAAGTATTTTATTTATATCCTTTTCTACTAACACAGATTAATTTTAATCTCGGTTTAACTTACTTCTAATTTTTTTCTCTTTTAAAAATTAAAGTAAAGAGTGAATTAAACAGAGATTAAAGTTAATCTACATTGGTAAATGGACATTAAATAGTTTCTTAATTTGTATAATGTACAAACATTTTGGACATTTATTTTTATATTTTTTAATCTTTTTAAATTAACATTCCATATATGTATTAACTCGGGAATAGTCACTTGAGATATTTTTATATCCCAGTGGCGAAAAGAAATATGAATAAGTGTAAAATTGTTTTACATGGGTATATAACTTTTATTTATTTATATTTATTTATTTATTTTTTAAATAACTATTCTCTCTTTACAAAGCTTTAAATATGTGAATTTTATCGAAATAAAAAAACGTTATGTTAATTAAAAAATTTTCATTTTTTAGAAATATATGTCATAATAAACTACTTGTGTTTAATATTTATTTCCTTTTTATTTATGTTTTTTTTTTTTTTAGAAAATTGTTTATGGATATGAATTTAATCCACAAATACTGCAACAAATTGAAAAATAATACATAATATGTTGTTACTAATATTGATTTAAATGATATAAAAATATCCCAGGTGATGGTAAAAAAAATTAGGTAACTAGAATTACTCCTGAATTTAAAAAATAAATTAATTTAGTATTGCATCGCAAAGTGCTTCACAGTGTTATGCGAAAATAAAACGCCTAAGTGTTACACCTAGGAGAATCCATAGAAGCCAACAGGGGCTCAGAAGATCGCCCGGATCCTCCGAGTCAGGAAAACAGATGTTTAATTCACCTTCTTCATCGTCTTCCTCGTCCAGCAGCGAGGGACGACAAGGGCGGTCACCTACTCCTAATCCATTCAGACGCGGCAATCCCTCGCGACAGCACCAGAGCGCTAGGACCAATCAGGTATCGCCCGATTCTCATCAATCCCGAGTTAGAAGATCCAGGAGTCTCCAATTACCGGAGAAAAGGTCACCGGGAACGACGGGCCCGCAGAGAGAACACTCCCGAGAGTCAAACGAGGCACACAGAGTTGTTGTGAAAATTGTGAATGATCGAGGAAGTGACAGGTCCAAGCGCCATGTTCTTCAGAACAGTGAGTACTCTTCCTTGGATGTTTTACGCCTAAGATAATTTAATTCTAGTTACAAAATATATTTTATGATATTTTATGAGCGAATAAATGTTCTCAAATGTATCTTTTATAAATCTCATATTCTCGTGAAAGGAAGATAATGATCATATATGCAGACAATTTTTATATTCTTATAATAAATTATTCTTACTTCTGCAAAATTTATTTTAAATATTTACATTAAAAAATATTTGCATAAAATTTCTAGCTATTCATTTTTTCATACGTTTTATAGAAAAATCAATGTGTAATGGAAAGTTTTGTAAAAGACGAAGAATGTAAAGAAAATAGGAAATCTTATGAAATATATAGAAAATTACATAGTGGATTAATTGTTCGAAATCGAATATTTCTTATATTAAATTTAGCGGACAAAAAACTGAAAAAAGAATTGTTTTTAAAGAAAATATACGATTGTCATGTCAACGATTAAAATTGATCAAAATCGAACTCATTCTCTTATCTGATTTTTCCCAAATTCTTTAGGAAAAGCTCAATCCACTGACGATACCATAAATGAGAATCTTTTCCGCGAAACGGAAATGGTGACTGAATATCTGTATGGCACGCGTAGCCGCGTCGTGCCTAGAAATATGATGTCAAGCCGCTATGAACGTCGCGACGAGAGCCAAGAGCAGAGACGAGGCAACAACACGTATGACGTTTACATCATATCCTCCAAGCAGCAACAGAAGCAATCTTCGAAAGTATCAAATTCTTCACAATCTCAACAACAGCAACAGCCACAGCAGTCGCAATCGCAACAACAGCAACAGCAACAGCAACAACAGCAACAGCAACAATCAAGGCGGCCACGGACGCTGCAGAGAGGTGCTACAACACCAAACGCGAACGCGCCATCCATCAATCAAGACTTCTGTATCAGCCCAGATACAAAGCTGCGTTGTAACAGCAGCACGTGCGACTTTTGGCCTCATTGTTCACAAAGAGAAACCTTGTATTCACCAAATCAGGCGCCACCACCAGTTTTCATGAAGCTGTCGCAGAGTTATCCAGCACATCAGAGACTCTCCACCGATGCTGGTAGTCATCGCGGAAGTGCGAGCTCTTCCCCGGCCTCTCTCGAGCGAATGGACGATCGGGAGCTTCGTGACAGAGATAATTTAAGGAAGAGCAGAAACAGCCAGCAGGGCAAGTATCAGGAGAGACCCAAAGCCATGCTCAAGCAGGCCAATAGATGGTCGCCGTTGGAGGGATCTAACGGGAATGGTCCGTAATAGCTTAATTATCAAAAAATTTACCCTATTAAATTAAAATGTCACAAGTAGAAACAAATACTTATTTTAAATTAATAGACAGTGTCTTATTTTTTTTTTTATTTAGAAATTAAGTTTTTATTTTAATCTTTAATATCCATACAGCACAGAAGCTTACAGCAACATTGTTGTAACGTTGTAATTTTGCTGAAACATCGTAACATTATTAGAACGATCTGTGTTATATGGGATAAGTCGAATAATTTAGATTCCATTTATATTAGAGTTTTTTGTAAATAAAGTAGGCTCTGGAACAGAGAAGAGGGATCAGATGCATCACCGAGTGTATCGGAAGCCTGATTTTCCGGGATCCTTCGAGAGCACCGACAGCAAGGATAGGAGAGTGTCGCCTGTTCAAGGAATGAACGTCGTCAATAGATCGCCAAGCGGCGGCCCGATTATCTCCTCGTCGACGACCACCTCGTCGTCTTCGAGCAGCGATATTTGGATCACCACGTCGGATCGCACGGTGACGAAGAGTCCGCGGAATGCAAAGAGCTCCGGTGCGTCCACACCAATAGAGGATGCTGTAATCGGTTCGCTTAAGACATTGATGGAACCACCGAAGGACGGTACACTATCCAGGCCTGGTAGTGCGCCAACTCGGGGTGAAGATTCGCTCACGGGCGACATCGTCCTGGACCCTCATCAGCGATCCTTGTCGCTGCCCAAATCCTTCCTGGCACACAACACGGCGGAGGGGTAAGTGCCAGTAATAGAATTTTTTTCCACGTTATTTCTGCAAGTACGTGACTCGTCCGCGCAAATAAATCTCGCAAAGCGAGATCTCGATGGAAAGTCGCCCGTAGTGGCCTATACCTCCTGGTCCCATTCGAATAAAACGACGGATGCAATTTCGAGGTGGACGGCTTCGTGGATTCACGAATGGATTCGCCTTAAACGCAGTACGCGCCCGCGGTCGTTTAAATCCTGCGGTTAAGTTTACTGGGTTGCCGGGCCACCGTGCCGCGCCCGTTCGATTGCGCTGGTAATTGGCTCCCGATCGAAACCCCCGTCGGGTATTCCATTATACGTGCTCTGCATACGCGAATCGCGTCGGGACAGCCTATCGGACTTGCTGTATCCTTGGGATTAGAATTAAGCCTGCAATACGAATATTACAGCCAGCGTGCCCTGTGCGCTTTAATTAGTGAATTTCTCCTGAAATCGATATTAAACTTTGCATTTTACGTTACGGCGTAATTAGACTTAAAAATGCTATTGCAAATTCGTTTTTAACGAAGCACGCATTCTTAACATATCGATTTTTTTTTAGAAGCTCTATAAAAATTTTCTCATAATTATTTATTTCCACAATAATCCGATAAAATACAGGAATATGATCGATGTAGACACCTATCGGATTTTATGTAGGTATGTTCATCTCTAATACGATTTTCCTAAAATCGGGTTTTGAAATGGAAACAGAAATGGATACAGTTAAACGCGTACATGTATTCGTAGGCTAATATTTTTACAGCATTGAAATTCGATTGGCAAATATTTGCGTACAACACGAAGACATGTTCGAAATTTTTCTCCGTTCATTTCAGTTTATTTACAAGCTTTCGAACATGAAGTTCAAAGATACAAATAAAAATGCAAATAAAACAAAATTAAAACTATTGAAATTAAAATAAAATGAATGTGTTGGAAGATAGATTATTCAGAGAGAAATCTGCAGAACTCGTGTCACAAAGCGTTACAGCTGACGCAATATATACCTGACGTCAGGGTTGGGAACGTATCATACGTGTATCATACATAGGTATGATAATGAAGTATGATTCTCTTTACTTTCATATGTATATGTATTATCACAACCTTATTTTTTAATCCGATGATCTTATTTATATTTTACTGTGATATCAACAATTTGAAATACGACAATATGTAATTATATTGAAAATTAATTAGAAAATTATGGCATAACCAGATTATATATATTTTCAAATTAAATCCACGCGATAAGAGCAAAAATTACAACGAATTACTAATATTATTGTACATCAAATTTATATACTGCACTTACATTTTCAATATTATTTCCTTTTCATTTTTTATTTCCAAACTACATTTTTAATAAAACTGGAAAGCTTTTGGAGTTATTCCCAATCAGCAATATACTTCAAAACTTCAAAAACCTAAAAACATTGTTTTTTAGTTAATAAGATTAATAAATTAATAGTTACGATTACGTTAAAGGTATCAAATTCGATACGTATTCTATTTATGATACGCATACGTATCATATGTATCAAATTTCCAGAATATGTATCAAACCCTGCCTGACGTTATATTTATTAAATGCCAAAAGACACTCTCATCTCTGTTGAGAGACGAAACCGCATTGCTGTGTATAAAAACACGCGCGCTTTGCACGTAAAACGGCACGTGTGAAGCTTTCAATTAAACTGTCGCAGGGAAGAGGCGTCACGACAGTCATTGGCGCGTCCTTTGTCCGGCGGGTAAATGTAATTTTAGCGACGCAACCTCGCGAGCATTTTCTTTCTCGACGCGAACTGTCCTTCGTTTGGTCCATCGCGAAATGACGAATGACGTGGAATCTGCGATGACATGTTACTAACAGTGTAATCACGTGCAACAGACACATCGATATATCCCCGCGAGGAAAATGTACGCGTTAATTTCTCGTTAATTCTCGCGTTTCTGCTTCTCGCGTCATCCTGTCAGATCAACAATAAACTTGCTTACTCGCGCGAGAATACGGTAGATCCCAGTGCAGACTTGAAACTCGACTGCTATCGCCTACCAATTTGCAGTTTTACGCAAGAATGCAAATGCATACGAATCGGTGTGACCTAATTCTTGATTTAATTCCTCGGCCATCGCACGGCGATTAATGAACGTCACATAATAAATTTTGTTGTCATGAGAATTTTTCTTTGTTTGGAAGCACGCGTGCGAAGCGTGACACGATGTAATCGCGCATTTATCAAGACAATTGGGCGCAAGTGTAAACTCGCCCACGCGCGGCCCACGTACGAATTGTGCCTTCGTGTTGATGCAGAATAATGGAGCAGCCTCGGTGAAATGGCAAAAATGATTTCTGATTGACTGCTGTTATTTTTAATGCAAAATGCGAAAAGCGTTCTTCATTTGGAAACACGCCACAGAGAAATAAGAGCTAGTGTTTTCTGAACTAGTGTACACTTTTGAAATTTAAAGTGAGATAGATAGATATATATTTGATATTTGTTTAAAGCGAGAAAGAGAGTTCTAGAACAGTTTAGTGCAGGAACAGAAAATAAACCAAAGAATAAAGTACCTAGTAGTAAGCCGAATAAAACCTAAATATATGACACTTTTAAATTAATTAAAAACACGCTTTACGCCTAGAATATATGCTTAAAAGATGCCATAGAAAGTATTTAGATAAAAAAATAGCTAGAAAAATTAAAATCGACAACAACATGTTTGTTTACTGCAACAAAAACTTGTGACGAAGTATGTGTATGAACTATTTTTATAATAGTTTACTGCAAAGTTTGTCAAATACACATTATTTTGTTATAATATTCAATATATTTTATATTATTCAATTTCCTAGCTATCGAAAAATAAATGTATTTTTTGAGATAATATTTTTTTTTAAATGTACTCTCATTGAATAAGGCCCATTTAAGTGATTATACTATGGTCATTGTTATTTATTTGTTATTTGTTTGTATGAGATTTTCATCAAGAATAACAATTTTCAATACTGCCAATTTTTAAGAAGATAAAATTGTATCCAATTGTTAGAAATTTTTAAAGATTAAAAAATTAATTACAGATTAAATTATGGATAATTGTGACATTTAAGAGTAGAGTAAGTCCTAAGGGGAATTTTTTTATGATTAATAATAATTTTAAAATTGATTTAGAAAGATAATGTTTAGTTTTTTGTTATTTTTAATTTATGTTTTACTTAAAACTTATATATTATATTCATATGCATATAACATGGCCTAATATCAGAGTTAAAAAATTTTTTGTTTATCTACAAATATTCTATATAGAAGATATATTTTATTTTGGTGAATGAGAGAAATAAAGATTTTATTTTTTTACTTAACTTATTGTAATATACCTCTATAAATAGAATATATAATAGATATATTCTTTAATTCAGGTATTTTATACAAGTTCAACACACCGCGATTCTATTTCTTCTTTTCCTAAAAATTTATGATGTTGAAGTTGGTACGAATTTGAAATTCTCGGATATTTAATTCCGATATGAGACAAAGCGTTACGTCGATCGTCTCGTTGCTAACTGATCTCTCACTAAATCTTGTCCAGTTGGTCGTTTCGTGCGCGTTTCAGACTTCTAAGCTTGATGTTATGTGCACAGAGTTTCTAACGTTTCTGAACTCGACATTTAATCCGGTAAACGCGAAGTTCCATGAACTCTCTTCCTTCTTTCTAACATTCGTGAAACGCAAAACTTTTGATCCGCCGACCTCTTTGCGTGAGTTTCCACTGTATGGAATAATTCCAGAAACTGCGCGTTCTCGAGTTTATCGGAACGGAAGTCACGTTGCAAGACATTAGATATCCGTAAAAAATCGCAAGATATAAGAGACGGGGATTGCAAATTTTTCAAGATTATTATAAAATAATTGATGATCAATTCAGCTATTCTAAAAAAGATGAGAGATTTTTTTTTATTATAAGCCGTTTTTTACAAATATTTTATACTTTTACTTTATTTACACGTACATTTAATATTATTTATAAATACACATATACATATACATATATTTAAAATTATTTACAAACAATATTAAATTAACTAACATTTAAATTAATAATAGAAGAGAAGGTGATATATATTATATGGCTTTTGTAAGTAAAATATAATGAGCTCTCTTAATAGCTCCTATCGTTATTAGATAGTAAATTATATTGATTATTTATAGAATCATTTATTTAGTAAATCCGTCGTTATATCACGATTCCACCCCATTCACAATAGCTAACATTTATTATGATGTATTTTTATTTATCAAGTTCCGGAACATCTTCAACTTCCGGTACATTTTAGTATTTAATTATATATTTCCTCATTGTTTGTAAACTTGAACGTATTATTACGTTCAAATATATGTGTGCTTGAGTTGAGTATATGTATGCGAATATATGTATTGTACGAATATACAATATATATGCTTGAATTTGTTGTTCGTTATTTAATATTTAATTTAGTTGTACAACGTTTCGAATTAAACAAGTTAATTTTCAAAGGGCAAAGAGAGGATTTCAAAGGCCCAGAAAGCATCATTTGTGCGACTTTGTTTTGATTTTTTTAAACGTTTTGTGACAAACTTTTCCATGCATAAGTTTTACTATCGTTTTTCAATATTGTATTTTATTTCAAAATTTGTCTGAAGAATAATACGGACCTTTGAGGCCTAAACTGTTCTGTTAGCTAATACTTTTGCTCGATTAAGGATTAAGGGGCTTATTCTGTAACTCTTAACGATTGTCACAGTAGTATTACAGTGTTATTATGTATAAAACCTGCGCAATCGTAATACTACAGTTATAGTCGTTAAAAGTTACAGAATAGGTCCCTAAACAATAGCACATTTTATTAATGTAGTCCCCTAAGAGCACTGATTAACAACCTCCATTTTTCGAAGTTTTTAAATAATTATTTAATAAGTTAATTATAACTCTATCGCTAATCTGTAGTTCACATGCACTATAAATTTTTAGTATTGAACAGCCTATATAGAAAAGAAATTAAGTGTACACGTATATATTCTAAAATATTTTATTTTTTTATAATTCTGCGTCTTTTAAGCAAAACCAATTTTTTAAATTTTTTATTGGAGATCACATTACTACTCCCATTCTTTTTAAAGTTTCTCTTTAAAATTATGCTTTGTTGCCACGTTTTTATAAATAACATTCTAAATAATAAATACATATTTCATAACTTTGAATTTATAAAATTGATTGAGGAATATACTTTCACAAATGTAATATAATCGCTAAGTTTTCAATTTACATATTAATTATTAATTATTAACAAAATTAGTAAAATATAAACGGGAGATTATAATATCATCTTTTCCTCTATTAAATTAATTTAATATTATTTACAGATAATATCAATATATAAATAAATATTTAGATTTGTATATAGATATATATATTTATATACAAATATTATATTTATTATATTTCCTTAATATTATTAACACGTTATAAAAATATGTCGAGAAGTATTATTAATTTGATGTCGCAACCATTCGCATGAGATCGTTCATTTTGATGACATATCTAGATCACTACTCATCTCTCTCCATCAATCCTCTAATTCTAATAACTATAGTGCATATTGTATATCTCAACGCTCGCCATAAACATTTCTTTAATAAAAATGGTAGCCAGTAAATAAAATAAACAGTATCGTCGGCAAATGAAAATATCGATCTTTATCCAGGCTATCAAATCTCACTTTACGTGCGCGCGATGACTGACGTTTATTTAATATTTATGGAATGTTATCTATCAAGAGAAACCACATTCTTCGGCTCACGACGCCATAAGTGTCATTGATCGATGTATCATACTACCCTTCCTTTTATGACACCTCGGAAATATCCTTTAATCATTTTTATTTTTCTTTTACCTTATTTCATCAAAAAAATTCCTTTCGACGAAAATAAAAATATCAAATATAACAGATAGACATTTCAAGATAGAAAAAAAACTTCATAAAAGATGATTAAAAATTATTAATAGCCTTGCCTTTTGTAACTTATAAGATATATTTATAAAAAGAATATCGAAGAGAAATTAATATCTAATATTAATAATATATTAATATATAGTATTGTATTTATATACATACGTCTTTTTCAACTGTATGAGAATGATAGAAATATATTTCTCCTTCACACTGTAAAATCAAGGTACACTAAGAGAAGAGAGAGAGTTACAATAATAATTTATTGCACATCCGTAGTAATATTTATTATATAACACAGTAAGTTACAATAATAATAATAATATAGACAACTTTTATGCTCAAAATACGTATTGTTTAATGTTGCTATAAAAGATGATAACTAGAGTGATGTCAGAAAAATATAATTAGTATAATTAGAATGAATAAAAATCATAAACAAGATTTTAACAGCCATGATAATATTTTGATGCTTTATTCAATTTTAATATAAATTAATATAAATCAGGTTAATTAAGATCGTACTTTATAAATGTATCTTATAATATATCTCCATTAAATTATTTTATAGAAATGTCGAATAACTCTAAAATTATAAAATTAATTTATTTTCTACTCTCTATATTTTACCTAAAAGAAATATTTCAAATAATTTTCTAAGTTTTTTTCTTAACTTTTGAATTTCTTAATTTGCTCGTAAATAAACTGTCGATGAATTTCTTTTGATTAAATAATAAAAAGAATTTCAAAGAATTTTTTACGTCTCTTTTCTTCTTGTCCGCCATTGAATCCGTTATTGGATACAGTACAATAACAGCAGTGTTATGGTCAAGTAAATTCTCGTTTACTTTTCAACGACGCCTACGTATATCGAGAATTCTGTATGTGGGCGTGGAAACTAAGACAGCTTCTCAGGTCGCAAAGCTCGATTCTGTGCTATATATCGACATCGACCACGCTTGGAGTATTAATCTTCCAAGGATCGTAATTCGTGCGACAGGTGGTCGGCCAAATCTCGAGGAATCGACCGCCGATACTGATTAGAGACGAGAGTCATCTAATTGTTCGAATTGATCGAAAATTAACATCTCGTATAATCCTACTGCTCGTACACTTCACAAATTACTCCAAGTCTTTTCCACAAAACTTGTTGACGTATCGTTTTATCGAGATTGATCGAAGTGCACTTTCCGCTTCAGAGCCTACATCGAATCTACCAAATGTTTATTTCATACGAGATTAGACTCAAGTCAGATTACTCTTAGAAACGTGAATGCATGGAAAATCGAACGTCAATAAAGGAAATAATTATCCCTGAAATAAATAAAATTAATCCATTTTGATTAATTCTTTTCTTAAATATTCAAATTGTGCGGTTATGAACTTTATTTTTTCGAATATGCGGTATTCAATCGAATGCGAAATGTTACATCGAGCTATCGAATTAAAAGCCCTCGAAATGATGGAAATTGCGCGCTCGCGCCCCTCAATCAAAATATATCGCTATTTGCGTTATATTTGGAACTTCATCGTTCGCATCGTTGCATCGTGTTGCCGCTTATTTTCTTTAGTCCATTTTGCTGGTCCTCATATAGATGGATGAGTATTATTGATTTTGCGACCACACGTATTCATTCACACTCATAATTGGGACAGCACTGTATACACTTGATACACTTGAAAGCACAAATCGCGTGCGTTTCGCGTCAAAGTCAAATTATGATTTCTCGTCATTTTGATAGCGCAACCGGATGCCTTGATTAATCAACGAATTGCGATTCGATGCATTTAGCGATGTGCTTCAGCAATAACTGAGCCATTAATCACTACTCGAATGATGCACTGCGAATATTATGCTATTAAATTATTGACTATACTGACGCTTTCTATTATTTTATTAACATCTATCAAAACATTAATCACTAAAATTAATTTGGAGGTTCTTTTCCCCCGCGTATAATCATTACAGATGTCTTACCTTCTAAGCAAAAAAATAGGGTCACTGAAAATATAATTGAACAAATGAAATATTGTTTTTTTTTCTCATCAGAAATGTTGCAAATATCGGAAAAAGAAAGCTTTCATAATGCTTTTTGAAATATACTTCGCATAATAATTCGCATAATAATCACTTTGAAATCTACAAATTTTGCTGATCTTTAAGAGGCTATATCTTAGCTTTCAGGGATTACAAGACAGTTTTTCTGATTGCATTATAAAGAATATCGACTTTGAAACAGTTAAAATAATTTTTTCTACTCCATCGAACGGTCTTTTTCGCGAAGACTATAAGCAAGTCGTACTGAAATTCTGAAAATTTCACGATGTTTTAGTTTTTTACGAACAAAATAAAGATAGGATGAAAAATGTCACTATGAACATTACCAATAGGTTTGGAAGTCTTTTCTTTTAAAATAACCACACCACGAACATTGCTCTAGCATGTCTAGAAGCTGAGTTATCAAATTCTAAAGTGAACGGTACATTTTGCAAAATTTTAGATAATTACTACAATCACGTCACGATGTGCATTAGGAAAGGTTACTCGGTTAGAGTTTATACATCATTTGTGTGTAAAGAGAGAGAGAGAGAGAGAGAGAGAGAGAGAGAGAGAGAGAGAGAGAGAGTGTGTGTGTGTGTGTGTGTGTGTGTGTGTGTGTGTGTGTGTGTGTGTGTGTGTGTGTGTGTGTGTGTGTGTGTGTCTGTGTGCA
>JAANIC010002588.1:515362-527104 GCA_017607545.1 Acromyrmex charruanus
ACAACTTGTAAAATGCAACTTACATAAAAATTTTTGCCCTATAATAGCTCTGTACTCTCAAAGACGCATAAGATCGCAAAGTGCAACTCAAAAAAACTTGCCTTCCGACACGCAACTCACTCGATACTTTCCCCTTTCCCGAAATATTCAACGGGAAACGATATCGCCAGGCTAAAATCCAAAAGAAAGTACGAAAGAAAGATTTTTCCGTCTCTATGAAGTAACCTTGGCCCCGCGTCACGCAGCCAGTCCAATTCTTCGGAAAGTATCACTAGAAAAGTGAAAAAGAAACACTATCATCCAAAGAAAGAACGCCACATCACATGAGAGGAGAGATCAACAGTTGTTCATAGACCAGAGGAACACTCGGATATAGGAAGCACGAAAGGAACAAAGGAAAATTGGCTTATCTACATTTTATTAGACACAAAATAAAATAGAAAGTCTTTTAAGAGTCGATAACATAGTTTCCAGTAGCTGCTATTGGGATGTGTCTTCCTCCCTCGAGGGCTCTTGCTCTGGACGATAGGATCCTATACGCCTCCAGGCCTCCCGACATCTCTCACGCAGGATGACTTCCTGCTGGCCACATTCATAATAGAAGAGGCGGTCCCTGAGCTCAGGGAATAGCGATGCCCCATGGATCCACAATTCCCATGTGGAAGATAACTGGTGGACGCTCCTCAGCTCTTTCGGCCTGACGTTCCTCTCGCTACTTCACCTCCAAGGTGGATTCCACGGAGATGATAGGATCCGTCTGGATGGCTACCTTCCTGTCAATCGGGGATGTGGCATGTTTGCGTGGTAACAGTTCATCTGGTAGAAGCCATCCGTATACCCCGATCCATGGCCACCGCTCTTCCCGGGGCGTCGGCCTGTATTTCCGCATCTCGTGGGTCACTCCCGCACCTGGGCTACCCCGGATGGAGTAGCGGCTGTCGCGAAAACGGGCCATGTACAAGAATTCCTCCCAGAACTTGGGAATTTCATCTTCCAGTCGTCTCAGAGTCAGGCAGTATCGCCGCCAAAAGTCCTCCCAGGCTTCCTTCATCCTCCTTTGGAAACGTCGGTAGTTTCTCAAACGATTTTGGTAGCATTAATTTAGGATTAGACAAGGTCATGTGATGTGATATGATTTAAGGTCTTTAATGTGCACCTTTCCAGCAGGTATTATCGAAATTTACAAGCTCACATTACGAAAGAAAGAATTCTAACTTTGGCGAGATCCTGGAACTTCGATGACAGTTTGGCGGCGACATTATGAACCATGGATAATAAAGGCTCCTCCCACTTCGCAGCGTTTCACAGTTCCACTTCTCGGTCACTTCCTGACATCGTCGATGCAACGAGTGTACTGGCTCTAACTCGTGACCTAAATTCAGAAAATCAGGTGAAGTGCAGACCGACGAATAATGTGCGGTATTATATGCGAAACGGAAATTCTTCAGATAAACATCATTCTCAGTAGTTANACAGTGAATGTTCGTAATGTTTTATTAACGAAGTCCGTAGCATTATTCATCGGCAAAAATCTCGGTGTACCTCAACGCGAAATGACAAGATCTCCCAAAGCTTCGCATATGATTTTGCCATTTGTCGCCCTCAGTACGGGACATTCAACTCATTTTGTAAATAAGTTTTGTATTATAAGAACATATACGAAACCTGACTTACTATGCAACGGATCCATTATATCGGCGATTACAACTCTCTGCAATCTTCCGACCTATGAGTTCTGCCGGACTAGTCTGCTTTACTTTTGTACGCTGACATATATTACACGCGCGGACTTCGTTACATCACGGAACATATTCGGCCAATAATACAAAAGATCTAAGCGTTATATTCTAAGCGGTAGGTTTTATCAATATCGAGATGACCAGTGGCTCATCGTGAAATTCGCTTAGAACCTCTACTCTCATTTCACGCGGCAACACGAGTTTTTAGCAGTCTCGAGATCCCCTATCATCGAAGTCGTAGTCGGTTTTAAGTAATACACGTAATTACCATCTATTATTTTCCAATTTATGAATAATTTAGTCTTCTCCGAAACCTTCTCGAAAAAGTTTACGATACTAAAGATCAGCCGTTATCAAAAATTTCTGCGTTTGCAACAGCTACTAAAGAAAGAGTAATAATTTCGCCATCCAATGTCATTCCAGAATATACGCAATAATGCACATAATGTTACGGCACCTAATGTTACGCATCTTTTCGATATACAATTTCGTAATTCTATTAATTCTATTCTAGTAATTCTAACGCCCAACGCGCAATCAGCCAATTGGATTTTTCAAATGATAAAGCCAACGTAAGCTATTGTGATCACTATCATGAATCTACACTCCTCTAAATATAGTCGAAATTTCTGTATCACCTAAACGACCGCTAAACACTTCTGTTCAGTAACAGAGTATTTCTTTTTCGGATCTGAAAGCGCACGATTCGCAAACGCGATATTTTCCGCGCAATCGATAGTCTGCATTAAGGCAGTATCGATATCAACTAGCGTCGGTCTGCAAGAATGGAACGATAAAATCAGGACACGATAACATCGGAGCGAATACCAATTTCGCACGAATTTGCAAAGGCATGATTTTGTCCCCGCCCCCCCCCCTCTTTTAATCCTATCCATAACGTTGATTTTTTTCAATAATCGCGTAAGGGGTTCGCTAATGGTAGCGAATTGCGAAATAANGCGGTGAATGTTCATAATGTTTTATTAACGAAGTCTGTAGCATTATTCATCGGCAAAAATCTCGGCGTACCTCAACGCGAAATGACAAGATCTTCCAAAGCTTCGCATATGATTTTGCCATTTGCCGCCTTCAGTATGGGACATTCAACTCACTTTGTAAATAAGTTTTGTATTATAAGAACATATGCGAAACCTGACTTACTATGCAACGACGGATCCATTTTATCGGCGATTACAATTCTCTGCAATCTTCCGACCTATGAGTTCTGCCGGACTAGTCTGCTCTACTTTTGTACGCTGACATATATTACACGCGTGGACTTCGTTACATCACGGAACATATTTGGCCAATAATACAAAAGATCTAAGCGTTGGTAGGTTTTATCAATATCGAGATGGCCAGTGGCTCATCGTGAAATTCGCTTAGAGCCTCTATTCTCATTTCACGTGGCAACACGAGTTTTTAGCGGTCTATCGTCGAAGTCGTAGTCGGTTTTAAGTAATACACGTAATTACCGTTTATTATTTTCCAATTTATGAACAATTTAGTCTTCTCCGAAACCTTCTCGAAAAAGTTTACGATACTAAAGATCAGCCGTTATCAAAAATTTCTGCGTTTGCAACAGCTACTAAAGAAAGAGTAATAATTTCGCCATCCAATGTCATTCCAGAATATACGCAATAATGCACATAATGTTACGGCACCTAATGTTACGCATCTTTTCGATATACAATTTCGTAATTCTATTAATTCTATTCTAGTAATTCTAACGCCCAACGCGCAATCAGCCAATTGGATTTTTCAAATGATAAAGCCAACGTAAGCTATTGTGATCACTATCATGAATCTACACTCCTCTAAATATAGTCGAAATTTCTGTATCACCTAAACGACCGCTAAACACTTCTGTTCAGTAACAGAGTATTTCTTTTTCGGATCTGAAAGCGCACGATTCGCAAACGCGATATTTTCCGCGCAATCGATAGTCTGCATTAAGGCAGTATCGATATCAACTAGCGTCGGTCTGCAAGAATGGAACGATAAAATCAGGACACGATAACATCGGAGCGAATACCAATTTCGCACGAATTTGCAAAGGCATGATTTTGTCCCCGCCCCCCCCCCCTCTTTTAATCCTATCCATAACGTTGATTTTTTTCAATAATCGCGTAAGGGGTTCGCTAATGGTAGCGAATTGCGAAATAAAGCAACGGTACCAGGACGACATGCCCAAAAATCTTCGCAATTGTTTAAGGTTGTACAGAGCTGGATATTCTAAGATCGGTTGTTTTTTTCTGAATTGACAGTTAAGTCCTCTCTCTGTATTGTAAATCTCAGATAACGAATCTGTGAACGACAAAATTCACACTTCTCAGGATTTATAGTAAGACCAACAGCAAAGATTTTATCCAAACACGTTCAAGCCATTCTAAATGCTCCTCGAAAGTAGCCGTTACAATAACTAATAACTATCGTTCAGGTACGCAAATGCATGGGATTCCATTAATCAGTTCGATTAATTTATCTGAGAGCCGCTGAAAAGTCGCGAGCGTTTGGGTAAACCTGTACAGCATTCGTGTAAAATAGTAGTCCTTTATCCGGAACACTAAACGCAGTAATTTTACGATTATCTCTTACCAACGATATTTGAAAGTACGCCTGGCTCAGATCTATCGTCGAAATATATCGAACAGATCGTAATTTATCTATGATGCCGTTCATATTAGGTAGCTGATTCACATCCTTTTTCCAAACGCCATTTACTTTACGAAAATCTAGACAAAAACAGTATTTTCCGTTGGTCTTTTTAATCATTATGATATGGTTTGACCATTCACTAAATAAACGGTTCTATTATTTCGGCCGCTAATATCTTGTCGACCTCTTCGCAAATGGCTTCCTGAACTTTAGGCAAAAAACTAAAAATAGCAATGCTGTTTGATAGATGCGTTTTACTCTACATCTATTTTATGTTTCGTAAGAGAATTAACAGAGGATTTCCGACAGCCCTCGATATTTTAGCTTCTAGAAAATTCTTTAAACACTCCTCTTGATCGGGGGTTAATTCTGAAAGTTTATAACAAGTACTCGTGCTATTTTCCTTAATATTCTCGAAAGGATGTCGCTTCCTTAGGAAATTCGCAACATACTATTCTGAAGACGCAAAATCTAAATACTAATACCGTACGTGCATAGAAATTCTATTCCCACGATATACGAAACTCAGAAGTAAACAAATGGTAATTTCTCGCTTCATCCCCTAAGAGTTGCAAAATCACGAAACTTGTCTCGACGAAGAGCTACTTGGAGTCGTGGGCAGCATTTTATACGCGTGATTTAATTATTTCGTCAAGTGATTTAATTATTTCCATGGCGGAATCAACAGAGATCAAAAAAGTTTGAATGCAAATTAAATAATCTGCAACCGATTCGTGCTCTATTGCTCTTCCTGCGTACGAAAAATTTCATCTCGAAGCACATATTGAATGTTGGGATCGTCGAAACATTTTCGCCACGCGATAACAAATTGATCCCACGTTTGCTATTCCGAACGCCGAATGCGAAACATGGTACAGTAAAACATGGTACACGAAAAGAATGATAAACATCGAAAAAAATCTTGATCACTAATGGAGAGCAATTTACGCCTCTCCTCAATCACGAACGCCTAGAAACGCCTCCGCCTCAAACGTCACGCGCACCCAAAAACGTTAAGTTCCATTTATGTAAAGGCTTTGGTACATAAAAAAACTTAAGACGTAAAACTTAAGCGAATTGATCAATCACACTAGAGATCGTAAGACTATAACAAGCAATAGCGAATCCAATATGTTGATTATCTTACTGCTTAAGTCTTAAACCTATTCTACAATGTGCTCTTTGTTTCATGTTTCTTGCTCTTTATCTCTTGCTTTCTTCCCTCTTTGCGATCGTTTTATTGACAATCATATTTTTTACCATGTATTTCTTGTTTCTTCCAAAGTTTGTTAACTTTTGTTAACTCGGACGATAAAAAATGAAAAACGAGATAAGAGGCAAAAACATAAGATGTAAAAAATAGCAAAAAAACAGGAAACAAAATGCACATTGCAGAACAGGCTTTACGTCTTAAGTTTTTGTATGTGCCAAGACCTTTACGCATTATAAATTTCTATAATCGAAGTACGGAGAATCCGAAGGATCAGCAATGTGTAAGGGCGATGACATAACATGCGAGGACACATCGCAAAAGTTAGAATGATCTCCCTCGTGAAGAAGATGTCCCGGACTATCGAATCACAGAGGTCACAGTGATCAAAGAGTGCAAAGTAGTCAGCGCACGATGGCACGATCACGTACTCGCCTACGCAACGCAACTAAAAAAAAAAAAAAAAAATACATTACCAAACATGACCCGGAATAATGATTACGGATGCGTGCGATCCCTTCGACATAGAAATCGATTTATAAATAAATAAATACGTTCATCTTACCAGAGTCCTCTTGCTCTCAGTACGCGTCGAGAATTATTTTGCGGGTGTCCTGCATCCTCTCGCACATCCGTCGCTGATCGTCGCTATAGCACAAGTGGCGAAGTCCTTTCAGGGGCACGCAAGCAACCGCAATCTCACGTAATAATTCTTATCGCGCTAATTGAAGCTATCTCTCGAATCCCATGAGTTCTTACGAGTCGTGATAGTACTGCCGCATCCTTGCGCGCGGGATATTTCGCGCTATAATTGAAATTACAGTCGGCGTCGTTTTGGCTGCGCATTTTGTTTCCCTCTGAATAACTCTTACAAAAATGTCTTTAAGATTGGATATACTCCTTATCTAGACTATCACTGCTTCCGAATTTGATGTCATAGCTCGGCAGAAGTTCACCCACAACTCCTATATCGGGATCTCTCGCCTATAGCGCTGCGAAGAGTAACCATTCCCTAGTGCCGCTTTAGTCCTCCCTTTTGGGGATTTATTCTCTCATCGTGAGAGAATGAATTCAAGATACCGATCATATGTAACTTTCTCTAGAGCAAAAACGTGAAAATTTTTTATATGTGTATTTATACATATTGGATCAGTGCAAAAATCGTGCCCGATTTATTATTCGAACTTTAAACAGCTGCTATTTTGTTAAAAATAAAATAAAATCTAAATTTTATTCTATTTGATGAGAGAATCTTTTTTTTTAAATTGTGATGGTTTTGACAGAGTTATAAGCAATCAAAGTCAAAAAATATTCATTTTATTTAATTAATATAACAACTCAGTAACAAAAATCATAGGAAAAAACGATTTTGTAGGGAAAGTTTTAAGCTTTTACGATAGAAAGTCCAAAATTTTTTCAAATTTTTTTGGACATGCTACAGTCCTACAAAGTGAAAAGAAAATTTTTCAGCTCGTAGTTTTTTATATGTAAAAATTACAAAACTCACATAAACTCAACAAATATAGTAACTATTCGAAAGTAGAGATTTCAAGCTTTAAAATCTTTTATTTAAATTTAAATTTCGTTTATTTTTAACAAAATTATATATATATATATATATATATATTAGACTGACATGGAAAAAAAATTGTTTAATCGGCCTCTTAGCTCAAAAGTTTCATACCAAAAGTTTCATACCAAAAGAACACCCCTAAATTTTTATCAAAAAATATTAAGCTTTAGAGATCGATTCATTGTTACTAAGATATAGCTCAATAAGTTTCAGTATTACGCCCGCTAATCTAATTTCTCTAGGTTTTTATTTTGAGATACTTAGGCTGGTATTCATAGTCAATTCTTATTTCAAGATCGTCTTAAGTAATATCTTAAGACATTAATGCGGCTCTCTGATTGATTCGTGATATCTTAAGACAGAACTTAAAACGGTCTTGAATATAAGAACTGTCCATGAATACCGGCTTTAAAGTCCTTAGTTTATGAAGTTCCAATTGTCAATGAAGATATGCTACGCCAACACATCTTATTTAATGCTTGTAACATTATTATTTGTAATTGCTCCGTGCCCAAGAGTGTATTAAATTAAATAGAAGACACTTCAAACATTTGTTATAATTATTCTCTAAATCTATTCTCTAAATTAATCAATAATCACTGATTGTGATTACCTAGTGGCATATTTGGCACTGGATATAAATCAGTAAAATTTAACTAAAAAAGAAAGAAAATTTGAGCATTATACAGTTGAAATACTGATATTTGTATTAATTTCAATCTTCCGATACCATATTCATTGAATTTATGCACTAAAACAAGATTAGTTACATCACATAATAAAGACTAAGTTAGGGATTTTACATTTCATTCACTGATTACTAGTGCCATACTTTATATCAATGATTATTCACTGATTTAGATTTAGAGAGTAAAAATTGAAAATAAATAATATTAAATAATAACAAATATTATTGTACTTTCTTATTTTCCCAGTTATTTAATAAACATTTTAAACTGTATCTTAATAATAGTGAGTTTGCGACATATGTTCATATAAACTCTTTTCGTGTCTTGATATGGGAAGCTTGGTTGCGAAATTTGTTATCTGATTTAATTACACTTTATATATGCAGAGTGTATCATAAAGGCCATAATAACGCTTAAAAAGAGATCTTAAGATCATTTTGAGACGAAAATCCTAATACCATATACTCGTAATGTCGAAAAAAAATTTTTTTTAATATAATGAATATCAGTAATTAGAAATATTAATAATTTTATCTTCGCATATATAATTTCAGGAAAGGAAAGTTACTTTTTAAAAGTAACAAGTTACAGTTACTCATTACCGAGTAGAAAAAGTAACTGTTACTAGTTACTGATTTTTAAAAGTAACTCGTTACAGTTATCGTTACTTGAGAAAGTAACTTTTCATTATTGTTCCGTTATTTTATTTTATTTTATTTTTTTTTTTTTTTTAAATCTACGATTGCCAATCACAGCGAACGAACCTAGGGGTTTCTCAAGCGCTATGCACTGTAAAAAAATTGTTGTGTAAAATTACACTATTATAGTGGATAATTTTGAGCTCCACTATAATAGTTGTAAACGTTTGTAAATTTGTAATATGCAAATAAAAATAATTTCTTAGTTTGTAACTAAGATTATGAAAATACAATTACAATGTGTATGTGTACAAGAACGATAATATGACAATACATTTCGCATTATATATTATTATACATTTAACAGCAATACACGAAAAATTTCTGTTATATTACGTAACATTACTAAAATTTGGATAATTACAGAAAATATTCAAAATACCTTACTATTTATATAATTTTTGTAGACGTACATAATTTCTGTAAAATTACATGATTTTATATATATATGGACTAATCATGTAATCTATTTTACATCTATTAAGTGTAAAAAATTTTTTTTACAGTGTAAGTGACTTGTGTCCAATCATGTGCAAAGTAACAATAAAAGTAACTGTAAAATTCGTTACCGTTATAAAAAAATGTAATTTTGTTACCGTTACAGTTACCAAAGAAAAAAAGTAACGCAGTTATCAGTAAAGTTAAAAAAAATAACTTGTAACTGTATCTTTGTTACAAGTAACGAGTTACTTCCATTCCCTGTATAATCTCTAATTTTTGTTATAACATCATCTCAGAAAATTCTTAATCGTTGTTACAGTCTTTACGAGATATGCAATATATAATCCGTATATTATATCCACATTTAGCTCTTTCGTGACATACGCATCGATGGCCAACTATTATATTTAAGTGAAAAACAATCTAGTCGATCGGGATTCATGTTTCTAATAAGGATTATATAACCGCGTTACACCTACGATAACAATACCGGTTTCGTCAGCAATACCAACACGTGCCACCATAGAAAGATTTGAGATCGTGACGGTAAGTGTCAAGTTTAAACGCACGCATATCGGATCAGATAAACACTGTTTTTCTTTTTCATTAATTTTTTTATATATATGATTCCTGATCATAGTCATAGCTGGTATTTATAGTGAGATCTTATATTTAAGATCTTACCGTCTTAAGTACAGTCTCAAGATGTTATAAATTAAATCGTATTATAGCATGTTAAAACATTACTTAAGATGATTTTAAAATAAAAATAGATTATAAATACCGCCTATAATCTAATGGCGTAGTCAATGCATTAATATTGTTAGATACAGTTACACGTCAATAAATCTTGAACATTTTCTTTTTATTTGAATATATTTGTTTTTATATGTTTCAATATATACAATAAAAACATATAAAATATTACGTAGTTTATACTTGGATGTATATGTGCATTTTAATATAATTGTGGAATATATAAAATAGTAGTTTGTCAACTAAAAATTCTAAAAACATGATAAATCATTTGTATCAGAGAAAAACATAAAATTCATGAAAAGTAAAAAAAACTTAATATAAAGGAAGTGGCTGCAATTGCAACAATTTTCATATATTGTATTAATTATATTAATTATATTCAATTAATTCATACAATACATTATTGTATTTGTTGTTTTTTATGTAATTTAATTTGACTGTATTCAATTATTTAAAATTTATAAAAAATGTCTAATTATTAGTAATAATTTCTTTTATTATGGTAATCAAAATGCTATTTTCTAGCATTTTTCTTTTAGCATTTATCATTTTATATATTTTTGAATACATATCATATATCTTCAGATATTTATTGTATTATACATCTTTGAATATGTAAAATGATGTATATAATCTGCAACAATACGTGTTATATTGTGTTATTCTTTAATAAATTATTAAAATATCTTGATACACTAATAATAAATTCTTTTCATATAAAAATTAGGACATTAGAACTTTGATTGATATAACAGCATATCATATTGCATTAAATCATATTGCATTAAATTTTCTTAACTTCAATTAATTAATCTTATCATCACTTTACGAAATTAAAATTTATTTTCCCTTTCTTCGTTGTACTTAATACATTATAATAATAGATCCCCACTACACAAAATATATATAAATAACAATATATGTGTATATTATACATAAGTATCAATTATAAATGTGTGAATTAACTCTACATTTTACATAAACCAGAAAAAGTTATAGATTATATGTAATCATTATTTTATATTTTATGATATATTTCAAACTTGTTAATCATAAAATATAAAATAAATTTATTACGAAATAAGATAATGTTTGTTTTTGGATTTTACAAACTATTATTTTCCAAGATAATTTTAATGTCACCGCTGGTTAAAGTAATATAATTTATTTTTTCTGGAATTTAATAATTGTAATTTAATAATACGAAAAAGGATCGATTAGAAATTATTTTCTAAAATCGTTAATTTCTAAAGTTAAGAATAAATTTTTTTTAAATAACTAATCTCTTAGAGAAAAGATTGAACATCTTCAAGATGTAGGATGTCTTTTGAATGTCTGTAGAGACGTTCCTTGTAAGGATGTCTTTTATGTGCTATATGAGAACAGATCCGCATAATAATTATTCCTTCCGGGAGTTCCTGTTTCTTCAATTATTCCGGCTTAGAATATATCAAAGACAAGATTGCCATTACTTAATAAATTATTAGTTTTCTTCTTCGAAATGTATATCATCATCGTCTATTTGACTACTAGATCTCTCTATTTTCTACTGGATAGCCTGTATATATATATATATATATGTATACATATATGTATACATAAAGTGATTAAAAATATTGAAAAATACATTCATGTAATTAGTATTATAATGTCATATTCTACGTACATTATTTAATCATTTAATAGAAGGATGTCACTTTTATAATTCTTTTCTGAATTAATTTAAGAAATGAAGATTTAAATATATAAGTGTAAATTTCTTGTCCGATTACGGGAACTTTCGTTAACTGCTAAATATTTAGGTGCTAAATAAGTGACAAATTTATTCAATTAAAGATAAATATTATTGGATTTTAAAATAGAGTGAAAATGAAATTAACATCAATTTATTATATTATATTATATTATATCAATTAATATTTATTCAAATGAGAGAAAGAGAGAGAGAGAGAGAGAGAGAGAGAGAGAGAGAGAG
>JAANIC010002588.1:528806-540701 GCA_017607545.1 Acromyrmex charruanus
TAATCGGTAACTTTTTCATTATTCTTGTGCACAATATATTTTTCGATGAGCGCATATATTTTCTTTAAAAAGATTTTGTTTTACTTTGATTTTACTTTTATTGAAAAATAAACTTTATATATTGAAACTTTATATATTTAATTTAACTTAATAAATAACTCGAAAGTTTTTTATTCTTTATTTATTTATCTAATTTGGGACAACATTAAGAATAGAAATTTATTTACAATTTTTTCGACATTATATAATTAAAAAAATTATAGAAATTTATTTCGAATTCTTAGCGATTTGGACTAGTATTTCCTAGTCACAGTTCTTATATTTAAGACTATCTTAAGTACAGTAAAAATCTTAAAATGTCATGAACCAATCAGAGGGTCGTATTAACATCTTAAGACATTATTTAAAACGATCTTGAAATAAAAATGAACTATACTGGTCTTAGAATTCGTCAAATTGGTGTGCGACAAATTGTTTTAAGAACGTACAACTTTTATAATAATATACAACCATGACGTGATAAACATTTTTACTGCAACGGTCATAATTCACCACGAAATTCACATGCGAAATTTCAATTCGTTATACTCTTTCGTTTCGCAGTGAGTCGTCCGCGATGACGCGGGAAGAATTTCGAAAGTGCGAAAATACGGACGAAACGCCATTATTGCACCGTCGGCGCATCGCCATGTGCAATTAGGATCAAGCAACGGTGCAGGCATACATTTCTTTCTCCTTGACGAACAATCGAGCAAAATGAACTCTCGGATGTTCCAGCCGCGACCAGCGGTCGAACTAATTGCAATTCTCGTAATTACTGTACTTCGAAAACGTTATGCTGCCGCTGCCGCGCTGATGGACTAGTCCTGGTACAAAGGAGGGCGGGTTATCAGCCTCCAAGATGGAAATCATCAATGTTCTCCGCAAATTCTTCCCTTCCGCGCATCCCCATCCTGTCGTCGTACGATTTCCGAGCGAAATAAAACGGAATCGTGGACGCGCGTCTACGGTAGCTCGTTATTTCCTCAATTACTTGTCCGATAAATTACAACCGCGAGCATCGCGATAATAACTCGATTTGACATTTTAAATGCGCGCGCGGAAAAGACGGTGTGGCTGTTGTTCGGCCGTTACTAAGGGATGGAAGCCCGTCGCTCAAAGCAATTCGCGCGTATATCCGATTGCCGTACAAAAATAGAGCGACTTATGTGTTGTAATTAATCCCGCCACTCGCGGCAGTCGCCACGGAGGAATAAATGACGGACCTAGCGGGAGCGGCAGTTTTTTTGTTCAACTGCTTGAGTTCCGGGCGCTCGTTCACCTCCGCTCCTCGTATCCCGTTGCCTCAATTATTCATCGGTTCGCGCACATCGTGCTCGCCGAGAGCGTTGCCGGGCTCGCCAAGAAAATTCACCGTAGAAACCGTCCATTTGCCCCACCCGCGGAAACGTGCTCCTTTTTTGCAAGAAATACTTTAGAATGACATTCGAGGAAAACACTCCGTTCGAGTTCCGTTGCTCAGTATTCTCAGTAACGCATTACACATACCTTCAATTTATCATGATGTTCTCGATAAAATGTTTTTCTCTAAATCTAAACTAATAAGATGCTTCAAGAGTATTAAGAAACGCTCTTCTTCCTCCTAAATAAGGATACTATTTATACTATTTTTATTTGCATTGTTAGTATACATTCGAAGAAACTGTTTTTAAGAATATGACATAATTGAATTAAATTATTTACAATTCTTATGATGCATAAATTAATATAAAATTATTATCCTTCTAATTGTGAGATGTTAACATACAAAATTATTAAATTGCTTATGAATTTAATATGTGATATTACTATACTTTTCTGTTTAAAATTGCGTTTCAAGATCAAAAAGGATTTCGGCACGCGATTTATAGAATTAGAAATGTATATAAATTTATACTCTGAAATATTTAAGATCCGCTTTGACCGAAAATAGATTATTTATTTCTCTTAATCAAAATGACAAATTTTTAATATTAAGCTTTTAATATATAACTCTAAATAAATTCATTTCATTAAATTTTAGCGAATAACAAATTTATTTAAAGTCGTATATATCAATCTTATAATATTAAAATTTTGATATTATTAATATTTAAAATTTTTAGCATTTCGTTCAATAATTGGGTCATGTCTGCTAATTGTTCCTTAATTGATACATTTATTTTATTTGGTGTATATATGTACATATACATATATATATACTATAAATCCAAAAATTTTTAATTATACATGTGTACATACAGAAAAATACATGCTGTATTCAAATTTTAATTATGTGTGTGTGTGTTTTATACGTGTGCGTATTTCATAAGTTAAATTTATCACAAACATTAAATGTATGCAAAATGTATTCTGAAAAAAAAATCCTAATAAGTTTAATACTTCAATCAATATTACTAAATTAAAGTAAATCGATTTGCTTATAAATTCACTTCTTCGATAAAATTTTTAATTATTTTATATTCTTTAAAAGAAAATAACTTATAACTTTTGTGCTAAGTATATGATAATGAATTTTCTAAAATTTGTAATAAGCAAGTATACTCTAAGAAAATTTTCTTTGTTTAAGATAACGATTACTTAAAAAAAATAATAAATTGAGTAATCACTTTTTTTAGCAGCAAAATGTTTTACATAATAATACAGTACATAATAATGAATGTTCCTCTTCTCTCTTCTCTCTCTCTCTCTCTCTCTCTCTCTCTCTCTCTCTTTTTATGTGTACCAAGTCATAAAAAATTACTTAAAAATTTATTTATATTTTCTTTATGATTTTACAATTTATTTCTAATACACATTAATTTTTCAGTTAATTTGATATATTTAATCCTTCACAATTTTTATAATTTTGTATAAATATGTATACATAAAATTAAAAATTACAAAGAATTAAATATGTTAAATTAAATAAAAAATTAATATTAGAAATAAATTGTTTTCAAATGATTTTTCGATTCAGTCTAAAGTTTATGCGAATTTTAAGCGTATATCTAGACTTATAACGATTGATTTTGCATTCAATTTCACAAACATACTCTATAAAGTATCTTAATCTAATCTGTAATGAGTCGGATGAGTACTAGGAATTCTCAGCAACATTCGAGTGAACTCATAAAGTATGCACGGCGCGAGTACAATTACACTTCTTGTTGAACGTGTTAACCCCATTGGCTTATCACACTTGATGTCGTAGACCAAGCCAGTTGAAAACTATGTCAAATAAAAGATTTTGATATTTAAATTTTTATACTATAATTTTTTTTCTAATTGCAGGAACACTAAATTATTACAATATTGCGCCGTTTAATATTATTACACAACCATTTACATTCTCTCTAATAATTGCAAATGTTAGAAGATTAATAATAAAGAATTCACTTTAATATTGCAAATTAATTATTGTAACTTGAAATTTGATATTTCGACATTTTTTTTACATAGAAAGGAAGAAATTTTAGAAAAAAATAGATACTGAATTACTGTCCAAATTAGATTTTTGGAAGAACGAAAGACCATATTTATATGAATTGAGAGTAGCGACCAAATCATTAGAATTTCATCTCGAATATCTATGTATGCATTTGCGATTTCACAGAATTACTCACGTTTGAATTGTGGAATCCATGTAATTCAAATGATGAACGCCTCCTATAATATTTGCGTCATATATTACATACGAATTCCGAGAAAAATTTAAAAAAAAAGCATAATCGTATCCGAATACGGGTTGATTTGACATTTTTACATTTCGAAAGATTTTTCCGCGAATTTATGCTAAATTGTCAGCCACATTATCAGAATTAAAACGATGGAACACTCGGTAAAGATTATGCAGCGGTCGAACGTTTGCGCTCTTGTATTTGCACTGGTATCCGTGTACTTTACGGTGAATTCTACAGCAAGCATCAATTAGTTGGAGCAATGGCTCAACACAAATAAACTCGTCCTCAGTGTTCCGCCCAGTCACGTGAAACACGATCTAGTCGATTCGAAAGGGGCGAGGCATTTCCCACCCTCTCCATACACCCGCATCCCCTTTTATCCGAATTTCCTGAATCGTTAACACGGGCCCGACCGGGCATGTTTAGCACATCGTTCGACATAGTCACGCACTCTCTTCAAAGTCGATACAAGCGACAGAGACAAATAATTGCGGGACATACGCATACGTAATGTAGTGAGCGAATAGTATCGCAGCGTGTTTGATCCGGTTTTGAATTAAAGATTTATACGTCCGTTAATGTACGTACTTCCACTTGTTTCGACTTTTGTTAATTACGCCAGTCGCCCAGTGGTTATTCTCGTATTCAATCGGTACACTTTCTCCAAAGAGCGGGTTTGTACCCTCCGGATTCGGCCTTCGCTCACATTTATCCGCTTTCATTCCACACTCACCTCTGTATGACGCCGCTGTACGAACAATCGCGCAAATTATTTCTGGGCTATGAAATGTAACGAGGATATACACGAAGCATTTACTGTGCGAGACGCAAATTGAAATACAAGAGCGAGATCTCTCTCTGCTGGATTTGTTTCGGATATGTTTCTATTAAAGTGTTCGCGTTTCTTAGCTTCCGAGAATCAATCCTGGTACAATGTAACTTCGCTGAATCGAAATGGAATTCTTTTCAGAATTTTCAAGGAAAATCACGCTTTCTCGATCATTGAATCTGCATTCGAATGTAAGAAGAGGTTTTTTTATACGGCGCGACTTTGCAGAATCGAGCGTGAAAGAAACTGAAAACAGGATTTAGCGAGTTCGATCGAACATCCCCTTCGAACACTCCCTCCACTGAAGAGGCTGATCTCTTTGGAAAACGATCGCGGAGAACCCGACAGCTCGGACAAAGAGATTCTCTTGGTAATGTAGTCTCAGTAAGGCGTATACGCTTTCGAGCGTCTTCATGGAAAATGCAATTAAACTGTATCGCAGTAACGGGGCCGAGAGTTTTGCGCTGTCGTCGATATAGCGAGAAAGTTATCGCATCAAACGCAATATGCCGCCATCAAACTGTAACGCAATAACGAAAAAGGAATTCTTGCTGAAAGTTCGCCGTTGGAAACAGACATCCTGCGTCATTTTAGAATTTACTTTCTTCTGAATATTGGATAAGGAAATAGCAGAATTAAATAAAACAATAATTGGCTCGTTGAAAATAACATCTTTATTGTTAGATCTCTAGTTCAAATATTTTAATAAATAGAAATGTATTTAATGATATATAATATATATATATGTATAACGATAAATGTTAAAGTTTCAACTATTTATTTAATCCTGAGAAGAAGATAGTTATTAACTTGTGAGGTTACTTGATAACCTAATTTACATTTAATTAAATTTGAGTTAAATGAATTTATTTGTAATGTTTATGAGTAAAATTGAGAGAAAATTATTATAAGTCGCAAGTTTGGAGTCTCAAGCAAAAAAAGTTTTAATATTTCTTTTTATAACAATAACTTATAATAATATTTTAATAACTTATAACAATATCTCATAATATCAAGTTGAGAAACCCTGGCAAACATGAAATGCATTTGGTAATTTGCATACCATGTACAGTCGGTCGATATTAACGATAAAATGATCGTTGTATGCTTTTGTTCGTTGGATATTCCGATCTGCACTCATTGCGCTGCAATGTACTAATCTAATTGCTCTTGAAACGGAACCTTTTTACAAAGAAAAGAATCGAGATTCATTTTTCCCGATACATTCTCATTTATATGCGTTTATTATCTTTTAATGTCTCACTCGCGATCATCTCATTTTACATTTACAACTTACGTTTATATCATTTTTATTTCTCTCAGTCGCTTTCTAAATTCAATGAATAGCTAAATTATTATTAAACATCGATGTGAAACATTTTTCAAAAGAGTGGCAAAAATGTAATTATACAATTATCAGATTTTGTATTAAATAAAATTGTAGAAAATTAACTTCTTTACAAAGCAGATTAAAAAAATTTCTTTCTAAATTAAAAAAGAATATTGAAGAAACAAATTTACTTTCGTTATGTTAAAAATTAAATTTTATTTGGCATGACAAATCTTTTGCTTCAATATTTAAGCTTTGCTTCAATATTTAGTTTTTAATATTTAAGAATTGACACATTATTTGAACTCTCTGTCAGCAACCTGAGTCTTTTTTAACACAAACAACATTTTACTCTAAAATTTCTTTTCTATTTTGCTTAAATTTCAATTTTTATTAAATAAAGGTTTAATATTTGCATTAAAAAACTGTTTGATAATATAATAAAAACATTGAAAAATAACTCTGAACTTTTTCACATTTTTTAAAAACCTAAAATAGTAACAAAATATGGGCTGAATAAAAAAGGCTCGTAAACAGAGGGATTAAAAATATGATTACAGACAGAAGATTAATAAAAGATCGATGTTGCGTAAGTTCTAATTGATCCGAAAGTGAAAATTGTGCCAACAAAATTTTACGTCAAATATTTAAAATCCGTTCTTATTTTAAGACCGTCTTAAATAATGTCTTAAGATTCTAATATATAATTCTGTGATTGGTTTATATCTTAAAATTGTGTATCTTAAAACGATTTTAAGTATAAGACTATGAATACTAATCCAACAATAAGATTATTCAAAACTTTCGTTATTCTAACTATCATCTTCTGTACTGTAACACGAAGTAATGACAGCTGAGACACAAGAGGAATAACAAATCGAATTTTCCCGTCTCTAATCCCATCACGCGTGTCTGTCGCGAAATTTCCTCCCAAAATTCGATTATCGGATTGTTCGCATAGTGGGAATCAAGCGTAGAGAAACGAATCTTTTTTATCGATCATGCATATCAATTCTGATGTACCACTTTCTCGATTTTCTAATCATCAAGATGTTCGCCACGCTTATGATGATTTTCAAATCGGTAGATAAAAATCAGGAGAAAATTTCTTTGAAAAGTTCCAGCGTGCAGCTTCGAGAGTTCGTCAAAGAACGCCAGTGAAATGCTCTCGCACATCAATCTCTTGCGAATTGTATAATTCATAAACCTGTCAGGTCATTATCGAGCATACCTCGTGACTAATCAATAGTCCCACAGGAGGATTACAATTATTGTGTTCATCCTTCCGCTGCGTTTACCGCACAGCAAATTAGCGAAATTGATTGAAATTAGCGATTGGGATCCGCTCAAAATATGCAGGAAATAAAACGCCATAAGGTAGCGATCACATAATTTTTTTCCCTAAGGAGGAAAAGTGAGAAACTTTCTTATCTTCAACGATAAAAATTTTTACTTTTCTCATTTCCGTTTTAGGGAAAAATACGTAATCGCTACTCTGAATTCTGGGGGGTACATTGAAATAAGGCTAAAAAGTAATTTTACTTTCCCGAATATTTGATAAATACTTATTAAATTATTACTTACTAAATAAATTTATTAAATAATATTTTATTTTAATATACAATAAGTATATTATCAAATATAATAATATAATCAACTGTTTAGTAATAGTAACTTAGTATTAAGTATTTAAAAAAATAAAATTATTTTTTATTATATTAATTAAACATTCGATTGGCATTATTTCACTTAACATCGGGTAGCTATTACCAGACCTTTTTAGTATATCTTAGAGGTAGCGATTATGTAATTTTCTCTGGGTAAAAATGTGAACAATTTGTAAATATTTAATAAATACACTAACAGCATAAAACATTTTCAAGTCCTAAATAGGTCTTAGATGTCCTGAGACGTATATGGGATATATGTAGGACATTAGTAATAATGATAAGATGAAAATTTTAGATCCTTTGCCTTAGTAAATAAGTGCCTAAAAATCTCCTTAATATTCCAATTCGATGTTCTAGATATCCATAATAGTAATCCTTGAGATCTATTTTTGTATTTTTCTAATATTCTGCTGCTAAATAGTCTCGCATTGAAAATTTAGTCAAGGTCGCTGTTTATGTAAGTTCAAGTTTATGTAAGCTCAGACATGTCATAATGATTTGTACTTATAGATTTTCGCATGTACTCTTAGTACGATCAGTCTTAGTGTATCATCTTGTACTAGCAAAATTAATGAATATAATAATATTTTGTAAAATATTTCAATCTTGCAAATTCAGCACACTTTACCCAAGAAACACCCTTCGATCATCCTTAAGATGTCTTTAGGACATCTCTTGGAGGCCTGTGCTGTGAAAAATAATAGAATAGTTCCAAGGATTACGAATGGACATTTTCTTTAGGACTCCGAATTTGGATGTTATAAACGTATGTAGGACATAATGAGGCGCTCATTTATGTAATAATCCACAGAACGTCCTCAGGACATCCCTATGCTATTAGAGTATTTATCAAAAAATTTAGGAAAGTAAAATTATTTTTTATGATGACCGAACATTTGGCGTTATTTCACTCAACGTGATATTTGATAGCTATATTACCAAGCTTTTTTTTCGAGCGTACGAGTTGCATTTAAGCGCGCAATTCGGTTCGCCTGAGCGCAAACTCGATCTCGATCCGCGTAGCAAAAAGCGCGGAGCTGGACGAGAGCTGGACTATTTGCCTCTCGCGCGTACCACCTTTCTTTCCTCCCTTTTCTCCTCTTCAAGAAGGAAAGGGAGGTTGGTAGGTAGGTAGGTAGCAGCGGGCGGTCGGCGAACCGGCTCGCGATCATTCCGAAGGTGCAACGCGCGGCGCATCGCGGGACGCGCGGCTCGTCGCCGGTTTACCAGGGCGCTGCAATCGACGAAGCAGTACGCCGCGTGCCGCCGAGCTGATAGCACGTCGTCGCCGTCGCCGTTGCCATCGTCTTTGTTGTTATCGTCGGTTGTTGCCGAAATACAAAATCGCCCGCGCATCTCGTTTGCCATTCGCGACACCGTTCCGCTTCCGGCTTGCGCGAGCACCGCGCGGAATTCTGTCGGCGACGGTCACGGATCGATCAGTGTCGACCGGTGCACAGATACACAGATGGTCCGTCATCCGCGACCTGAGACGGAAGGTTCTCCAGTACCTCATCACGCAGGAACGCCGCGATAGCGACACGATTTTGAAAAAAACACAATCACTTCCATCCGAAATTGTATCCGAAAGAACTTTGAGAATTTCTCGATATTGTTTATGCATGTAGGTGTCTTTTTCGTATTTTCAAATGCGCAATATTTTGGTGTACAAAAGGAGTTTATTGAATTACTACGCTGCGACGTATCGCGACGTAATGTCGGGCTGCAAATTCATATAGAAATAAAACAACTTGCGAATTACACCGCGCGATGTAAAAATATTTTGGTGCACGGCAAAGGGCGAGAGCAATTCCCGTTCATCGTTTAGCGCGTGCGCGCGCCAATTTTTCCTCACCCACCGACATTTCCGGCCTTCGTCGCGACCCACGCTTGAAATTACATCGCGCTCATTCTCGTTAATTGCACCGGGTCGCCGGATTTGAAGCTGACGATTCGCGCGATCGTACAGCACCAACAAAGAACAAAAGACGCTGAGAAAAAGGATTGAGAGGAGTAATTCCAAATTCATTTCCGATCTATCGCGTTCTGCTAATGGCATCCTCATAGTCCGCTATTTCTGTGAAAAGAATTTTGCGATAGCCTCGCCATTGTTGAGCTCACATCCCGACTGATAATTAATGACGGCGATGAGAAAAAAAAAAAGAAAAAATTGTTTCGTCAGTCTGCGCGCGCATATATGCGTGCATATGTCGATCTTTGATACTTAAAATTATTTCTATATAATCCATTGAGTATAGCTGGTCGATCAGTGACATAACATGACGTAATATTATCACAGTCCGATTTGATTTATTAAAAACAAGTACAATAATTTGTTTTTTATTTCTTGCACTAAACTGCACTAGAAAACTCTCTTTTTCTCGTTTTCATCAAATATCAAACATATATATCTTACTTTAAATTCCAAAAGTGTTTATAGAAAACAGACCTAAGAAACGTCGATTCTTCTATTCGAATAAACTTAATTATTTTTCTACAATGAAATATAGAACGGAAATTCCACGAACCTCAATTTCACATCGATTATTCTGTGATTTTATGTACTGTAACTGATATTCGACTATTCATTTATCTAAATCGTATGTCCCACTTTCTGAAATATTACTCGAGCAATTGACTGTTTCGGAACAATAAATAATCACAAGGCTGTTCCAAGATATTTCAGAATAAAATATTTCATTAATAATGAAAAAATATAGCAATTATATTTTTTAACACAATACCTCGTTTAATAATTGAATACGATTGGAAAAAATAATCACGCAGCAAAACATCAATAATTTATTTGCATTATAACAAACGAAACGGTAAACAAATACAAAAGCACCGGTTTCCGCCAGACCGGAAGTCGCTCTCACGGTGCAACGATAATTCTTATGTAACCATGCCAATAAAATTAAAATTAAAACCATGATTAATCGACCCCCCAGGGAACACAACGGGGAATTCTCGCCGGCAACCTGCTCACCTTCGTCGATCTGTAGATCTTCGCCGGTTTCTTCCGCTCACGTGGAAGTCCCGAGAATCCTTCCTTTTCCCTCGGAAAAGGAAGGGAGATTGTGCGAGTTGGATTCGACGCGAGATAAGTCTCGAAGACACCGCGGAATCTAAGTTCTCGCGACACATTGCACTGTGCGACGATCCTCGTTTATCGTGCGACATGAATTATTGGCTTAATTAAGCGAGACACAGCCAGGAAGTCTACCTCCGAGGTCGCCTCGATCTCTCCCTGTGTGACTTTAGTAATTTAGCTAGCGTTCTTAGCGTTCTTACCTCAGCGATTACTTCGGCAATTCTACTTCTGTATTAATACCGACAGCGTGAAAATTTTTCAAAAATCATATACCCGGTGAGAACAGATTTCTAGTATCTACCTTGAATTCACATATTTTACATAAACTACGTGGACAAAAATTTATTGACATGATATACACATAAATATATCGTTGTGATTTTAATGTCAAATCATAATAAATTGTTTTCAAAATTTCAATATGAATTCTACTTGAAGTTGATACTTTATATAGATTTTAATATAATCGTATAATTACTGATAAAATTTAATGGCAATGAAACTAGAAGGTAGTAATCAAGATAGATGGAAATTATGTGAATAAAAAATTCGATTTTACTCTCTGCAATTCACGCTGAAATTTTGATATTTTTATGACACGTCATTCATGACACGTTACATTCTTGTGGATATGCCAATAACTTTTTATCCACGTGCTTCACGTAAAATACGTAGATATTACGTACCTGTTCTCATCGAGTATATATCCAGTTTGAAAAAAAATGTCTTCCGGACATTATGATGTTTTCACTTTGCATAATTCACTTTGCAACTTGTTTGTTATTGATTCTTCAAATATGTGTTCACGTGCAAAACGTATCCACTCATCTTTTGCTAATATCCTACAATTATCAATTCTCCTTCGCATGTAGCCAATGTACGAAGGAAAATTGATGAACATTCAATTAAGAGCTTCATTAAGATTCATTTGAGTGAAGTAATAATCGCCATTGGACGGCTAGAAATTCCATGGATTATTTGGCTGTCGATTCTTCTTCAAATCAAACTCTCTTAATTTAACTCTCTTCAATTATCACCGGAGTATCTCCGATCGATCGACGCCAGCTTTACTCGTTCGCAGGATGTTTCATCCATTGCGGGAATTTCATCAACCCCAGAAATTTCATATATTTCGCAAAAATTTGTCCGTTCAGCGACTCTCGTTACATGGCTTTCAGTGATATCACGTTATTTTGCTATCAATAAATAATCGCTCAAAATTTAAATTATGTATAAACGATTGCTTGTATATCATATATATATATATATAT
>JAANIC010002588.1:551690-576053 GCA_017607545.1 Acromyrmex charruanus
GCTCTGAAATATTAATTTTGATTAAATACTAGATATTACTAACTAACAAAAAATAATAAACAAATAAAAATTTGTGCGTCTTAAGAAGTACTTTATTAATGTTTAATCTTTTGATACGTAATGCAAATATATTATTTTGACAAAATTCGGTTTTTGAAAATAAATTAAGACATATGAATCAAGAAAACGAACTCTGAAAGTAATCAATATAATTTAATTAATTATAATTTAAATCTATTTTTGTAAGAAAAGTTATTAAAAAGAGTTTCAGGTATATATTTTATAAATTTTTTCATTGCATTTCATCGGACTTTGACTGCGAGATATTTTTATAGTCAATAAAGGATATTTTTCACCATAATCCATTGTCCGCATTCTCTGAACATTTATTGGAGCATGCAAATGTTTCAGACATAATAGCAGCACGAAAATACTCGTATAATACCCTTTGCGTACAGCCCAGTTATTCTTCCATGGAGGTATGAGCTTATTCTGTCACTTTGGGCGGTTAATATCATCTCTTTCTCGAGATTGTCCTCGCATTTTGTCCGAGCAACAGAATTACTCTTGCCATTGCTCGTGTCCAGCCGGCAACCGGACAGTTCCTAGCAAACAGCACAATTGCTGCAATGTGGCATGACTGCATTCGATACGAATGATGCGTCCACGTGTGTCGGATGGAGAGCCGAGCCCCGACGAGTGAATGGTGCTCGTTAACCACCTGGCGTTACGAAATATTAACTGTGCTCTTCAGCGGACGGAGCGGCTTTCGTCTTACGAATTACTATACGTATACACTCTTGCGTATACTCTTCTACGTATTCCATGTACTTATTTCATTATTCCTCCCGCACACGTGTCATCGCTCGTAACGACTAACGAATGGAAACACCAGACAAACTTGACTTTCGTTAATTTTTTATTACGGTTACAACTATATCGATTTGAAAATCGCACCAATACTTTTTAAACTTGGCCTCTTTTTCCATTTTACCGCTTGCATAATCCCTTTTATCGAATCGATTATGAACGTAATATTTTTTCTTACTGGAATGTCGCATATGCACTTTAATCGAGATCTTATCTCAGTCTCGAGGGAACCTGAACGATATTGTATTTTACTGTAACTGACTTTTATTCATCAAGCGGATACGATAAAGCGCAGTAAGGCAAATTATTTCTGGTAGCAAGAGCGAGAGGTTCGATCGTTTTATTTCGTTACGGGATATTTTTAGCGAAGTGGCGCAATGCGAGGTATCTCGTGAGACACGCGTGGGTGTAGTACATCGTCCTGATAACGCAGTGGCTGGAAAGTAATTGCATTAATTATGGCGGGCACTTAGTGACGTGTTCGTTTCTTGCCGCTACAGTTAATAAGTTTGTATCAGTCACCTTGTGTCCACGTAGCTACAAACAAATATCTAATTTAGAATCTATCGATTTCCTAGAATTTCGAACAACTCACTTTAGAATTACATTCTGATGTAAGAGCCATTCAATGCGACAAAAATAGAGTAAATTGGTTTTAGAAATAATAATTATTCATTGCAGCAACGAATGCAAAATCCGAAAAAGTTGTGTTTTTAAACAGAATGTGGATATTGAATGATCTCCAATATGAGAAGTTATTTATGTTTGAAACGTAATATATGTAAAAACGAATTTTTCTAAGAAATAGAAAATTAAATTGAATTGTGCCTTACTTCTCATATTACCGCGACGTCATTTCTTCTTCACGATGATAAGATGGCCATATTAGGTCTGGTGAAATCGATATAGTCGTTCATTCACAGCGCGCACCTATATGGCCATGTGCTTAACTATTCGAGAGAAACTCTATAATTGAAATCATATTTACGACGTATATACATTAGTAGTTAACGATAATTTATAATATTATACCTCTACAATTGCTACTAGAACTTTCATCGCGTCTTTTTTTTTAATAAATTGTATCTATCGAAGGGCAGTGTCAACAAATTATATTAAATTGTCTTTCTATTAAACACACACGCCTACACATATTGTTACACAAACATAATCGACTTAACTTGTTATTAGATTGAAATTTTTATACTCTCTTTCTCTCTCTCTCTCTCTCTCTCTCTCTTTTCTTATACTCAATTTACCGACATTGTTTACGATCTTTTTTCTAACTTTCTAACTGTTTAACCAATTAGCGAATAATACAATTAACGGGTGTGTCCGTATGAAAAGCAGCGTTAATACGATATAAACAATAATCTTGACGGAAATTTAATAGTACGCCGAACGTCTATTCCCCTAGAATTCTCCAATTTCCTCGAAGTTGCTCGTTAGAATTCTAACCAAAGTAGAACATTGATAGCGGAACAGTCTAACCACAATTACAGGCCAATTGATTCAAATTGACTAGAGTTGAAACAGTTGAAATCGACTACATCAAATCCTTTTTTGTTGTCTCTTTGAGTTCCCTTTCATCTCATAAAATTTTGATGCATTTGCTCGCTTATAAGGTATTTATTTAATCCTATTTAATAGTCGAAGCTCTTTCGTTATTATAATAACAGGTTTGTGTCAATTATATTCAACGAAAGTGGATTTAATAATATTAATACGTTATATACACGTTATTTTCTTACAATTTCAACAACAAATGAAAAAAATCGTCAGATCATATCAGATCAATCTGTCGAATCCCTTTTTTTTAAAGAACTTCATTAATAGAAGATACATTCTCAAAAATCGTGATGTATATCCGAATACTGAAAGGTGAACGTTGAAGCGATATGTAATTAATGCACCAGGAGGTAATCGCGTAAAAACAAGCATGCAATTCTATAGGATAGAACCGTGGCTGTATCGACAGGATAATCACATCACCTGCGGCAACAACGTCGGAACCGACGAGATTATGACGACCTATAATTTCGAGCTCACGCCTGGATTGGCGCGCGTAACGGATACATACATCGTGTCTAGGAAATTGTTCAATTGCAAGTTTTTCTATTATATTATCTGATAACTCTTCTTTTTGCAATAAAAATTCTTTCAAGAAGATCGCGAAAATAGATATCTCGTTTCTGTCGTAATAAATAAAATCTCACGATTCTTATAAACTTCGGACTTTGATCATTAGCGGATGGAACAAGCGTCGGATATTATACGAGAATCGTGTCATAGCTTCGCTTTCAATTAAGCTTATTGTTAGTCGCGAGAAGCCATTACGCTAATAATTGGCCGCTCAGACCCACAAAGAAAGCAGAGTTCGCCGTGGCATGGCAGTTTATACACTCCGAATTTTCCTCGGTCAGGAGTACAATAATGGAACCACCACTACTACTATCGCCGCCAATTGTGATAGAAACTCGCAAAGTTTTCGCCATGGATATTAAACAGCCGGCGATATAATGCCACGTGATTCATTGTGAACATATTCGATATTGCAGATTTATCGCGGCAGCGAAATTCCTTCCCGATGAATTGTTCCTTCATTTTGCCGGAACAACGATTGTTTAAGGTACGCGGAATACGCGGCAAAATGTAACAAAGTGAGACTTGCAGAAATCAAGATCTGCATGTAACGGACATTATGCTACCTGATAACGAGGACGATGTCGTTTCCCTCTTACGACGAATTAGCTATGCAAATTCGTACTGCAGCAGTCAACGCACTCTCGCTGTTATTGGCATTTATGCGCACGCACACGAACGTGCGTGAGACGTTTCGCATTGAGATTAATGTAGCCGATCACACAATATCACATCTGAATTATAAGTACAATAAGACACGAAATATCCAGAGAATAAGAATTAAGAATCTTTTTAAATAATCCAAGATTGCAAAAATTATTCAAAAAATACTGCACACAGAAAAATATAATTTTATTACTGACAACATTTACTTAATTCTTCCTTTTTTTAAGTAACGGTTTATCTTTTACAAAGAATGTTTTCCTGATAAGAATCTTAAAATATATTTATTAAAAATTTCAGAAAAATTCATTAATATGTATTCGAAACAAGAATTTTTTTCTTTGAATAATGTATATTCAAATTGATCGAAGAAGCGATTTTATGTAATAAGCAAATCAAATTTGTTATGATTTGATAGTCTTAATTGAAGTATTATTAGCTTCCTATTATAAGTACATATATTAAACTTACTATTCAGAAGATATTTTAAATAAATTTGATGCTTGTGATAAACAATAGTACTTGGAACATATTGTTATTATTTGCGTTTATGTATTTTTTTATGTATGTGTAATACATTCAAAAAAAAATTCAAGCATTCGAAAATCAATATTTAATCATATTTAACAAATTTTTTTATTTGATATTTACGGAAAACCTGAAAATTGTACGACAAATAATATGTGATGAAATTAACTTAAAAACTATAAATAGAATGTCCTTTATAAAAGTACGATAAAATATTACGTTTAAACATTTATTTATTGCATCATTCAGTTTATTCGATATTGAATTAACTCCTGTTTCCTGATAAGGTTGCCGACCCTCCTTGACCGTTATGGCGGACGTTTAGTATCGATTTCTGTTGCTGCTCCACTTACTGTGTGAATTATGTAAGTTGTCGTAGGCCATGGATCGAATATATCATTAAGCGCCACAAACATATATGTCTCACTTATGACTTCTCCTCTTAGTCGAGCTTTCGTTAACACAACTTTTACGATAAGCATGTCAAGAGTTATCCAACGTATACGTGCATCTTTTCTCCATATAAGAAATTCAATATCATAAACGACTTTTTTTGATATTCTCTTGTGGCGGAGTTTATAACCTTCTGATGTAATAAAGGATTACGTGAATAGGAGGGGATCACGCTTCAGTAACGATAAGCGCTGTGAGAAGAGCTAAAAATAGATGACCGACCTTTTATCCTGGGCACATCGTCGTCCATTTTTGAACAGCCATACTAACTTTGAATTGAAGACTCGAATAGGATCAGTCTATAAGTAGACGAGAATATCCAAGTTATTTATTTCTCGCCTAAGGGATTAATATTTACAATTTTGTTGCAAAAACGCCATTTAACGTATAAATTTTCAAAATGTGAGGTTTAACAAAGGTACATTTAGAAAAACCGTATAGATGTTCTTGCCCGTATCAAGGATTGAGCGAAATCCTTTCATTGGAGCAGGCAGATGGTCGTTGTCGAGAAATTGGACGAGTTTAAGGGACGAGAATCGATCGAAGCGCTGTTCTGCAAAATAATAGACGGGAGGTAAGCGAAAGAACGGAGGTCCTTAAGGACGAGCCAACACAGGAGAAGGGCTTGGCAAGAGTAGGTACCCGACTAGCAGATGTGCTTTTCCTGCGGCCACGCGACAGCTGCCGGACATGTTCGATGATCTCGTTTCAATATATTACAGAGCTTGAACTATACAAAAGAAAAAAAAAATTGAAAACTGAGATAGAGGGAATACGAGGAAGCACGTGTATCGCACACTTCGCGTGCCTACTTGAGACTCTTCATAGCTCTTTCAAATTTCACAAAAGAATCTCATTTTAATTTCATTTAAATTACATTTCCATTGTTTATAAAAACTATCAAAATGTATAATTGCTTCAGCAAAATTGTTCTTCCTGTGTAGATATTAAATTATTTTTTTTTATTATTAATTGGATAATAAAATATCGATTCCTTTGATTCTAAAAGGATGAAAGAATCTTCTTTTCGTAAGCTCTTTTGTTCAGATCGTCGAAACCGGTCCGGATGGACTGCATTTAGTTGTATAGCAGCTGTTAGTATTTTGCAGAACGGAGACAGAATTGCTATAAGGACAGGAAGAGGGCTGTACAGACACGCAAGAGAAAAGTCAATCATGCCTCCTTTCTGTTTTTGTCGGATTTCTCAAATACTTGTAACGGCAACTTGCATCAATTACATCTTTTGCTACATTGCTTGAAGGTAACAAAAGTACAGCAAAAAATTCGCGCGTGCACATCTCTAAGAATTTTAAATTAGAGATAATAAATGTGTGTGCCGTGAAAGAAAAATAAAATCTTCCGAAGGAATAAGTTTACAATTAATTCCAAAGCTTATAAAAGAAGAGAAAGAAAAAGTGTGAAAGATGGATTCTGCGAGCTATATAGTTATGCTTTGTTACGTGCGTTGCTTCTAGTAGTGCAACCACTCACTTTACTAGAATCTACGAGTACGCGACGCCGCGACGCCGCGACGCATGTAGCGTATGTTGCACGCCACCCTCTGTCTCTTGGGGAACGTCATCCCCGCCGGATGTGGCGATAACCGGTCCATATGCGGCAAACATTAGATTGCAGCTGCCGACGAGATACATACAGATATGCAGATGCATGCTGCACCTGAAAGCGCACGTATGGGAACTTTTGCCGATCGATCGATTCCGCAATTATCACCCCCATCTATTAGTGCAGCGATGGGCTTTGTTATTAGGGGTCGTCATGCGCTAATTATACATATCCGTAGTGATGAAGTAATATTCGCGTAAACGAAAAAAAAGTTACGGCAGACTCTTGTTACAGAAATTGAAGGTAATCGCAGCGAAAAGGCGATACAAGGCGGATGAGAAGGCGATTCGAAGATCGTGGTGATGAAGGTGAACGATCGCTCGATCGAGGCATTGTTATTATACACAGTTTATCCTTGGGATAAACACCAAGACAAAGGAGAGAATCATCGAAATTGAGATAGTTAAATGCTCGCATTTCACGTGAGTCTTGGCAAATGTACTTTTTAGCAAGATGAATTATAAATCGCAATATTGTATTGACCACTTTAGGGATACTTGAACCTCATGGTAGTCTACTTTATAAAAAATACATATCTAATAAGATAGGATAAAATAAATATTATATATGCAGAGTTATTATATAGATGTTAATATATATACGTACAGATATCTATTTTTCAATAACTTGATATAATATCATATTCAATAAAAATTGTATTAGTATCATTTTTATATATGCAGAAATATACGTATAAAGTTTTGTTTAAACATTAATGGCTACAAACTTTTTTTTATTGTTCTAAAATTTATTAAGAAGCATTAAACTGATGTATCGTTGCGGAAAAAAATGTCTTCAAAGAAACAGGAGAGCAAGTTCTTTTATTTTTTTTAATGATATATTTTTTGTTTAAATCAATGTTCTTCATTAGTTTATATATAAAATAGTTTTGAGATTCTTTACATATACATCATATTTTATTTTAATACATTTTAATGTGCACAATATATTATATGTATATATAATGTCATATCCATATCAAAATATATTAAAATAAAAATATGATTTGGCAAAGATTTGCTTTTTGATAATGTCACTTTAATATTGTGACATAACAAGGTTAACTGATTTAAATAAAAAATATTTGATTGTATATTTTAAAGATACATACGAGAGTTTTCCTTTCACCTTTTATCTTGTCAATAGCAATTTAAATTTTAATCAATAACTTTTACGTTATTACGTTTTATTGTAATTTATACAAATATTTATAAAAATATTTTTGATAGATACATTACTTTAAATACGGAGCGCCACTACGGTCTGAATATTAAGATGTTGAACTACAATATTATACACATATTCATTTTAAATGAATTAATTTCAGAAATTATAATTGCGTGTCGATATGGTTGTGGGACTTTCAACGCAATCAATCTGAAATATTAATAACCCAAATTTCCTAAATTTAATCTTAAAAAATTGTAATAAACTTGTTGGGAAAAATAAGTTTATTACAGTTTTTTAAAATTAAATTTGAGAAATTTGGGGGGGATTATTAATATTTTGATTGCGTTGAAAGTCCGACAACCATATCGGCAATTATAATTTCTGAAATTAATTCATTTAAAATGAATATATATATAATAGTTCAACATCTTAACATTTAGACCGTAGTGGCACTTCGTATTTAAAGTAATGAAAATATTTCTATAAAAAATAAAATGTACTTGCTGTATTGTCGCTACTTTTATAAGTAATATAAATTTTTATTATATTAAAATATTCAGTTTGTGATTATGTATGTTCTCAACAAAGCGTATACGATTTATTTATTTATATTAGGTGTTGGAATTAATTCGTAGCGTTTTACAAGAGATTGCACAAGCAGTATACTATTTCGTTGTTATCTATAGTTCTGTATACATTGTAAACATCTATCATAGGACGTCATTTGCCGTACATAACCTTTCTTGAAATCATAAATAACAACACTGTATAATTCATTGAATATGTCAAAATTTGTGCCGAATAAAGTGTATTTGCGGGGAATTTTATTACACTACTTTATTCAAAAGAAATCTGCAGCTGAAGCGCATAGAATTCTTGTTCAGACTTATGGTGACAATGCTCTGTCGGATACGACATGCAGAGACTGGTTTCGACGCTTCAAAAATAATGATTTTGAACTTGAGGATAAAGAACGTTCTGGCGCACCGAAAAAATTTGAAGACAAAGAATTAGAGCAATTACTCGATGAAGACCCATCTCAGACGCTATCAGAACTTGGAAAAATATTACAAGTTGATGAGTCAACTGTTTCAAAACGTTTAAAAGGGTTAGGAATGATCCAGAAGCAAGGACATTGGGTGCCGTATGAATTGAAGCCGAGAGACGTCGAACGACGTTTTGGCACGTGTGAACTACTGCTTCAACGGCAGAAAAGAAAAGGTTTTTTGCACCGTATCGTGACTGGCGATGAAAAGTGGATACACTACGATAATCCAAAGCGTAGAAAATCGTGGGGTAAGCCCGGCCATGCATCCACATCGTCCGCAAAACCAAATATCCATGGCTCGAAGCTTCTTCTCTGTATTTGGTGGGATCAGCAGGGTGTAATTTATTATGAACTGCTTAAACCGAACGAGACTATCACGGGGGATCGCTATCGACTTCAATTGATGCGTTTGAGTCGAGCCTTAAAAGAAAAACGGCCGCTATACGCGCAAAGACATGACAAAGTGATTTTGTTACATGACAACGCTCGGCCTCATGTTGCAAAACCAGTAAAAACCTACCTGGAAACGCTTAAATGGGAAGTTCTACCCCACCCGCTGTATTCACCTGACATAGCTCCTTCCGATTTTCACCTATTCCGTTCGATGGCACATGGCCTAGCTGACCGGCGCTTTCATTCTTACGAAGAAGCTCAAAAATGGATCGATTCTTGGATAGCCTCAAAAGACACGTCGTTTTTCCGACGCGGGATTCATGTACTGCCAGAAAGATGGTCAAAAGTAGTAGAAAGTGATGGGAAGTACTTTCATTAATGTATTTTTTAATGCTCATGTGAAATAAATAACATTCTTTCATTAAAAAAACGCTACGGAATTAATTCCAACACCTAATATATTTATATATTTTTTAATAATTTAGAGCAATAATTTCTGTTGTACATTAAAATACTTATCAGAACTAATAATTAATCATAATTAATTTTTCATTTAAATATCATATTTCATGATATTGCTGATACTTATTTTTTTAATATATTAGAATATTCATTAAAAATTGATATTTAGTCACAATTGATTTTCCATTTAAACGAAGTATACTTTGCAATGTACACATTACTAAAGTCTCCCGTTTTTTAAATATATTAAAATATTTATGAAGATTGATGAAATTTGTGCACGCGATTAATCAATTTCTCCACAAATGTAACATTTTAAAATACCGTCAATATTTTTTTCTTTCTGACACTTTAAAATATCCGTGAAGTAAAGAAATCCACGTGAGAACTGCATAACAAATCAGTTATGCAGAGGATGAATGAACTTCTTGATGAGTGGGATGGATGAGGACATTCTCATCCGTGAGTCCGTCTATCGCAGGATACATTCAGAATCGACAAGAGATAAGCCGGGTCAGAACTCAGAACTCATTGACGTCGCGACAGGTTTCCGGCGGCGTGGCGCGTGCCACCACTGACCACCACACTCGTTTATATTCAGCGAAAAGTGCCGTGTCGTTCTGATAAATTGTAGACGAGAGCTCACGTCTCTCATATTTAAACTGTCGTTTCATGTTTCCTTCCGTCGCAGGACGGCCTGCTAATAAGAATCCCTTTGTCATGCATTCGCTATTATTCCATTCATGAGTTGTCCATTGTATAGCATTTATATTATTCTATTGAAATTTCGATAGGGCTTTTTGTTGCTTGCCGCGTGAGTCTCCGGAAGAGAAGAACATAGTGATAAACAATGATTTTAGAAGAGTTTGTAGAAAGAAAGCGAATTTCATTTTACAAATATCTACGTATATTGCAGAAATTTATTAATCGTATTTTGATAGTTATTAATAAATCATTTTCTTCGATAAGAATTTCAAGTGTTTAATCACAAAAAAATGTTTAACGATTTATGTCACGTAATATATTAATCGATCTTCTATGTATATTAAACCTTTCAAAATTCAAGATCAATTGAGATCAATTAGTCGATCGGATTGAATTGGACAAAAGATATTTACCGAAGGAAAAATAAATGCAAGAAGATTGCGATCGAGAAGATTGCAGCAGCTCTTAAAACTGTCTGTATTTTTAAGAAAAATATTTTGTGTGAACGAAAGAGTCTTTAGAGAAGAAATCACCTTGTTTATACGCGCCGTTCTTAGCGGTGACACTGGAATTTGCTCGGTCATTCACTTCTCTTCTTTCCTTTGCCGACATTCTTTTTGTTATTCTTTCTATCTAGCATTTCCATCTTTTTTCCATTGTCTTTCCTCATTCTTATGACAATGAACTCGCTCAAGAAACTTACCATCACCTGTAGTCATCCATAAAACGTTAGCTTCTGTCGGAATTGAAATTTCTTATTTGACGTTAAAAAATCTTGAGTTAAAAGTCTTACGTAATAACATCGAATAATACTGGGCGTACGAAGATCTTGCAGCAAATATTGCGGAGAAATACCTGTAAATATATTATAGTATACGATTGAAGTCGAAAAAGTTTATTGCCTTAGATAGTTATAAAATAAAATGCGGAAATATGAGGAACGATACACAGTTTCACGGCACGATGGAACTTCTTCGGATATTCCGGTAGAAATAAGCCGAAAATGCTCTCGGAGAGAATTTTCAAAGGCGAATAATCCCCAAGCAAGGCTTTGAAATCTTACCCTTCTATCTTCCGCGTAACGATAAAACGTCGTGCTCGCATAATTATGACTGCACGTGTGTCACAATGCATGTTCTCTTTATCACAAACAGAGCATTATAGTGACATGTCGCTTTTCCGTAGATCCAGTTTCGCCAAGTTTAAATCAACGATATTTCGCGAAGCGTGCATGACTCGAATACAACTCTGCAATTCTGCAATTCCTTATGAGAACGATCCGTTATCGATTTCACGAAAATATGTATGAACAATTTAATAAAAGGTCGACTCTGATTTGTTCGAAGGTCGTGTAGATCGTGTTATGGAAACGAACCATTCTTTACATAGGATTTATTTCTTCGATATATCCCTTTTCGATACAACTTTAGGGAACGTACAAGGAGAGAGAGAAGTGAGATTCAATTTAAAATATTCACCAAATTGTTTGTTATCGGATATTAAAAGTTACAGAAGAATAGTCGTCGATGACATAGATCTCCTAAAGAGACACCCCTTATTTCTCGAAAACTATTGCACTTTGTTAATATTAACAAAAACATAATCTGTTTAGTAATTAAAAAAGTTAATTATTTAAAAAGTAGATAAACTTATAATTTATATATTTATGACTTGTTTCTATACAAAATTAGCTAAAAATGAATTGTACAAAATAAAATTCTTATTATCTTGTTTTGCAAATTGCATATTTTAAATAACAATGGCTATGTTACTGATAATATTACATCGTTTTACATGTTTGTAATTTCCTAAATCAGTTTTATTTGTGTTTTTTCTTTTCTATTTTTTCCATAATATATCCCTAGTTCTAAATGTGCTATTTCTAAATATAAAAGGGGTGCAGCGTAAACTGGCACACCTGTCTGTAAAACAGACCATAATTTAATCTTTATAGTCTTGCGTTATAATCAAATAGCTTTATTGAAGTTGAAGGCAATCGTGTATTTATGGGAAAACTGTCAAAATAAGAAACTATTGCATTACATGTCTTGCAGAACAGCATAATGTATGTATAATAGATATATAAATCAACAAAAAAAAAAACATTTTATATCGAAATGAAAAGAATTCTAGAAAGTCTTATATACATTTACTTATAGATATTTTGTACAAATAACTTTTATGAAAGAAAAATAATAGGAATATATGACATTACTGTCTATTGTGTTAATTTTGTAGCCTATTTTATCTCTTATTTTTGCTTATCTTACGAAAAAGTTAATTGTGAAAATTGCAAAATTACAAATAGTGTTATAAAAACTGTTATATTATTTGATAGTAGCCACTTTTTGATTTGTATTTATGTTTCTAAAGTTTAATTTTTAATTCTTGTTTATAAAATAAAAATATTATATGGCTGCTAAAAAATTTGATCTTAAAAGATACTTGTCGGTATTTCTGGAATATAATTTTCTTCGTAAAATTATCATACTCTTGCAGAACAATCATTTCTTATCTTACCTGAGGATAACCAACTTCTGGCGACCGATGATCTGGTCCCCGGATACATGCTATTAATCCGCTTAGCGCGGAGATTTCATTCAGTAAAACCATTACAAAGTTTGAGGAAACCGCGAAAGTTAGTTCCTGGGAAGCTGGACACATGAGATACAGACTCGATGGATGTACGTGCAATTCGGGAAGGTTTTCTGATTTTCAGTTGAAGCCGGCTTAACCGTAGCTCTCTTTGTTCTAACATAAGAATTAACATGGGATTTATTGCGCGTATCAACTCGTAATAATGAAGCACGTAATAACGAAGAGAAGACAAAAGATTAACTTCTTAGACTATAATATTCTTAATAATCTTTCCACTTTGAAAGTAATGATTTCTAAAACTTGATTTTTTTCTTTGGGTAACTACAGCGCATAAAACGCGCTAGTTTTACAATTCTTTCTATCAGATTGTACACGGAACAAAAGACAAATTATAGTAAAAAAAAGTTATCATAAAGATGATGAAAAAAATAGGAAATACATCATAAAATTATCATAATATCGTCATAAAATTAAAAATAATAAACTAAGGTTTATCGTAAAATCCCCCAAAGATTTATATACGAACTGACCTTACAATTAGACTTGATTTATTCATACTTGACTTATCATGAATGAACATGCAAGCTACAGATTACAATGAATCTTGTACAGGCAAATGCAAAATACATCAAACAGCGAAATACTGGTTCCGTGGGAAGAACTTGATAGATTTACTTTGACCTACTCGAAGAAGAAAGAAATGAAGATTTATATATGTGTGTGCGTGCGTGTGTGCGTGTGTGCGTGCGCATGCGTGTGTGTATGTGTGTGTGTGTGGGAGAGGATCGTATTAATTAGATAGCGATATTGCAAATTGAAATTCAATAGCCGTATAGCGAGTAGGGTCACGCATCGCGTGGGGCCGTATCGGCTTTCACGTGAGACGTGCATTCACGAGACATGCATCCTATTCACGACCGGAATACGTTATTCGCCGAACTGAAGGTTCTCATTGTCGACGAGAATTCTACGTTTGTATAATTTTCGATTTGCACGATCGATACTTTCCCCGCTGGCACATATCAAAACTCCGCGTAAAATTCAAGAGAGAACTGCATGCATGTCCCGCAATGCGCATAATAGAAGATATTTCTCGAATCCAAAGACTCGAACAACTATCTCAATTTTTCTGCAACTTGTTAAATATTAAATTACAGATAAAGGATTTGTTGAATTAAATCTGCTCGAGAAAAAATTGAAATTTTGTTGCCTGTTTGCTGCAGTTTAACTTCAAGTCAGGTACGGAAACTACATTTAAATTCTAAATTCGTCCTGTTTGAAGTATAAAATGGAAGAAAATCTTTGCTTTACGACGGGAAAAGGAAGGGTCAAAGATTTTCCATCCACAATTTAAAACCTTATAATACCAATCGTACAGATTGTGCAATCGTCTAAAATTGTCGTTTCGGCTCCAAATGATCCGTTACTGTAGTCGAAGCTTAGAGTCTTGTATAAATTTCTACGAATTATTATTTTATTCCATCATAAATCCATATAAAATGACGAATCTCTAAATATGATTTAGAGATTATACCTTCGTATATACGTAATACTGTTATGTATTTGGTATTTCCGTGAGATTTCCAAATCTCAGTGCGTTACTTTAACGTTATGACTGATCTCCGCAGCCGACGTTGAGAAAACGGCGGATGAGACAAAGAGAATAAAAATAAGAAAGCGAAGAAGATGAAGAAGAGTCCGTCGACAAAAGGCGGAATCGTATATCAATAGATACATATATACAAAGTCGTCACGAATGCTCCGCGGATGCAAGGTGGGCTTTATATTCTGCCGACCACCACCAACGTCGTTTTATCCCTTCGGGCGGTCTCTTCGTCTCGTAGGTGATTCTCGGGATGAGATGTTTTACGGCGGGCATCGACTGTGCTTACATAAATCAGCTCCACGATTTTCAGAAAAATCCCAAAGCCGCAGAAACGTCGAGAAATTGTTAAAAAAAAAACAAACAAACACTACTACATAATACCACAGAGAGTTATTATAAGTAAATTGTTTGTGTTGATAAAAGTATCATTAGACAAGTCTTTCTCAAAGGAAAATATTTTATATTACTTAATTTATATCTCGAGTTATGCATTCAGATTTTAATTTGTTATTGTTTTTATGTGAAAAACGCGTCATTTAAAATTAATAAAGTAATAAAATAAGCAATTATAATTCGAAATTGGACCAATGAGAATAAATCTAATAAAATGGGAAAATGGCAGAATTGTCAGGAATTATTAGCTGCTGCAAATATTTGCTTTAATTCACGACTAAATAACAAAATTTATGTCGCAGGTTTATTTTACGTCGAATAAATGCGTTTAACAACATTTGCCGCAATGTTGAGAGTATTTTCCCTTAAGTATTTTCCCGACGAGTACAGGGGTGGACTAAACATCTCATCCGGACCGACCACTCCCGTGGCGAACGTGAATCCATGCGTTTAATGCACATACGAGGTGAAGGCTTCAGAATCGATTTTTTATGATCCACAAAACCTCCCTTTATCGGCATGTGTTCGTCGCATCAAAATCGAGGAAATGCCGTGCTCAATTTACGAGCATCGCAACCGAGCTTGTCGACTATGTAGGGGATTTATGGCATAAATAAAAAAAAGATTGTTTGGATAAAAATGTATTATTCGAAATATATATTATTAATGTAACGTAACTTATTATATCCCCTCCCCTTCTCTTATTTTTACAAAACATAAGTATTTTATATATATATATATTATATAATAATTATCATTTATTGTAATGTTTATAAATGATATTATTCATAGTACCATGAATAATCTATTGTTTTATCTACATTGTAAATGAGCGATGTGCTAAACAATCACATAATTTAACAAAATTTTATATGCATCGCGTGAGTTTTCATAATTTACTTACTGTTTTGTATGGAACATTGTTTGTTGACTAAAGTTCGAATTATATTTTTAGAACAATTTAATCAGATAATTATCTCTACCGCGTATTTTACGTTGACGTCAGAGAGTCTGCCTACATTCTCATTAAGAAGAAATATTATTATTTGAATAATGTGTCTTTGAGAGATTATATACTTATTCTTTATGTAATCATCTCATTATTATTTTGATTTAAATACGTAAGTAAACAAAATAAATATAATTTTAATGACATTTTATTTTTTCTACTTCAATATGCGTGTAGATGACAATAAAATGTTATATTCTATACTCTATTTTATGGAAATCTTTTGCAGCTTAAATCTTCACGATGACTGTCAAAAATCCATTCGCATTTTGCAAATTTCACGCAATTTTGTTGATTATGCTAAATTAGTCGAGATGATGCGACACGCGAACGTGAAACTCACAAATGGAAAAAGGAGCCACCAGTGCTTGCTTCGTGCGCTAAACGTACAAAACCTTAATGGCTTGAAAGAGATCCGTCAGCAAACGGCTGCGGAAACATACAAGTACGAGTGCTATTAACAACGAACCGATAAATGCCGCAATCCCGTTTTAACGCTCGCGTGAGCCGCGAAAGTTCTGAATCCTTGAAAATGCAAGAAAAAGGGAAGTTGGAGTTTTAAATGGCCTGGTGATTCGGTAATATACCTTGTAATATTACAACTAGTTTCTACCACGCATATGACGGCTATATATGTACATATTCATTCAGCGAATAACGCATGTCCAATGATTGTAAGCAATTCTTCAAATAAGGATATGACAAGTGAAAAGAGTTGCTGTATAATAAATCATACTTATCTTGCATGGAGCTAGAGAGAGAGAGAGAGAAAGAGAGAGAGAGAGAGAATTCGAATAATAATTAATTCATAACATACGTAATTTTCCACTCAGTTAACTATGACACACAGAAAAATAATTTAATAAGTAGTTACTTAAATTTTTTATAAAATTTAATAAATTTTAATAAGAGTTTATTTGAACAGTTCTGAGTAAATATTTACTAAATGTAAACATATATTTTTTCGAAGAAGAACCATTAATGATTTAATTATTTTTTTTTCTCTAAGTAAAATATTTATTTACTGTAAATAAATATTTACTTAGTACTATTTAAAAAAATTATATGTATGAAGATTTAGTGAATTTTTTTAATATAATATGTTTTTAATTCTTATATGAACATAAATTTTATTCTGCAATTTATCTTATATTTATCTAAATTTTTCTCTTAATATAATGTATACAATTATTTTCTGTTTTATATGATTAATGCAATTCCAGTTTACCACATTAATAAAAAAATAAGAAATGCTAAACTTTTCGGATTATTATTTCATCGCATTAATATTGTATCAGTTTTGTAATATATAATAATAACGATGCAGAAATAATAATAATATTAATTTTATTATTTTTATACTTAACAAGACTGAGAAGTATGTGAAAAAGTAACAAGAAGATACCTTATATATAAAACAAACGAATAATTATGACACGAGTTATAACGAGTGCGATCGATGTTACATTCGTTTACAGTCATGCAATGATAAAATGATCACCGAAGAGAAATTAATTCAAACCTCTGACTGTTATTCAATTGGATCGTCCAATGTTGATATGCAGCGGCAATTTCACGGAAACGTCTTGCATAAAGCAAAACGATACGTTACGCGAATTATTATGGACGTCATGAGCGTTATCATTCAACTCGCGATAGAACGATCATTCCTAGGATGCGCACAGACTTCATACCAGTTCAATGCGCCTGTTAAAAGGGAAAAATCGTACATTTATCCGTGAATCTATCATGCTGCAGGGCGCGGAGTAGCGGCAGTGCATCGCGCGCGTCTCTTAAATAAGCGAGGACGCCGAGAGCGAGAAAAGATTCACAGGTATATTCATATAAGACGTGGACGGGGCCGAGGGGAAGCTGCGTTGTGAAACCGGTAAGATTTTACGACCGGTTATTACCCACCAGCGAGCACACCCACGCGCAACGCGGCCCGGTAGAGGTATTTCGGCGCCCCGGGCAAAATAGCGAGTCTGCGCCTCCATATTAAGCATATGATAGAAACACAGGTTGAGAAAGTTGTCTATTCTTCTTTCTATGTAAAGTAATAAAGTTAAAACATTAAAAAATTCGAAGAACGTGGAGGAAAGAAAATCGACGTATTTCAGAAAATTTTTGTGTCGTTTTAGATAAGAGAACTCTGAGAACACTTTAAGTTGGTTAAGCTTCGATTAGAGACAAGTTATTTTTGAGATAAAAATTTATCAACGTCCTTATTTTTGGAACATCGATATTCTGTGTATTTTGTATCTATCTTTAAAAAGAAAAACAGAAAAATGTATTTTGTATTTAATATTTTTATGTTTAATTAATTTTATAAATAATGCTGGATTTGTATATATGGATAAAGAATAGATTATATCATTTATAATATTATATAGGCAAATATATCACGTAATTTATTATTTAAACAATTTGCTAATTCCTTAAAGAAAATACAACAAATTAAAAGTTACTTATGTTTCTCATAATTGTCGAGAAATATAATTTTCGTGCAATACGTTATAAGGTAACGCAGTTAACACATAAAACTTCTTAACCTTGGACGTATCGCTGGTGATATTTACGTGTTGGCACTTTTCACGTCGAAAATTCATGCGTTTCCACGAGAAGGATCCAGTGTGCCTGGTTGCAAGCACGTATCGTAGGTATCCGCTTATGTACACTGAGCACGACGTGCCAATATCCTTCAACCGTACTACGCGGCTGGTGACGTAGTTTCCACGTACCAGACGGTAAATATTAGATCCCGTACCGTCGTTCGCGTTTTTGTAATCATCCATCAAATTTTAAAGTACCGTATTTCATAATGGCACAACCGTGCCATGCATTTACCTTCGTCGAAGCTTTTAGATACGGATATCTTACAAAATGTCTATCTCGACGCGCGATTTTGAAAAATTTCACAAGAAAAACGACTATGTATTATGTACTTACATTATCAAAATTAATTAAAATTCTTAATTAATAAAGACTTGTAAGAAGATCTTACAAGAAGCTCTTTTATTTCGCGAGATTCCCTTATCAAACGATAATAACTCGAACTATTAAAGTCTGAACACAAATAGAAAAATGTGTAATTAAAGTAATATATATTATAGTTTATACAAATAGTTTTTAAAAAGTTAATTTGAAATTATTAAGTTATAAAACCTAATTTTATTAATTTATTAAATTAATTTCGAATTAATTTTTTTGATTAAACGTGGCAATCTCTAATTTAAGAAAAATGAATTTCAATTAAAGATATTCAAATGAATTTCAAATTAAAGACCGACTTCTTCGATTATAAAAAATAAAAGTGTATCAAAAATATTTCATAAATTAATAATTTTGGATGGATTTCTTTAGAAAACAGTTGATTTAATTAAATTGCAATTTTGTCCGCTAAAGTTCTCATATGTATATTAATCCGTTGTTATTATCATAATACAGGATGTAACTGAAATAATGCCCATTAACCATATAGTATTATTCCTAATAAAAAAGTCGAAGAGTAATAATTAACGAGATATTAATTTCTAAATATTGCCGAATAGACGCATAAAATCGATGTATAAGACAATTTTAAGATATCTTTGAAATATTTTGAAGATTTTTCTTAAAAAACTCTCAAAAATATGTTCAAGTGTTTTATACATCGATTTTAAACATTTTGCTCATTGAGCAACTAAAAAAAATATTGCGAAAATTGCAAAATGATAGAGGACTTTTTGTTTCAGTTTTTTATTAGGAATAGCACTATATGAGTAGCGTTATTTCAGATACACCCTGTATAAGAACAAATCCATTAATATTTATACAACAAAAAGTTGGACAACCTTCACTTCTAGAAATGTAAGACATTTATAGCTCTTCGAGATTAATTTGACGTTAGTCTTACATTATGATCGTACAGCTAATTATAATCAAAGGTTAAAGGAGGCTTTCGCCGACGCCTCCTTGCTTCGCTTTCCTGTCGGTAATAGAGAAGGTTAACATGACAGCGAACAGAGTCAACATATCGAGAACCGATCTTTCGTAAAAAGACGAGAGCTGCACGTCGTTCATACTCAACGGGGTTAAGTAAATCTCGTCCGTTCTGCGGATGACAGTTGGCCGCTCCCATCGCGCGCGCGAGGAAAGAAGATTCCGCGCTGGTCTCGATCGGTACCACGCGTAGAAAGTGGAATAAATCGATGAACTCTCAGGTGCCTAAGAACACCGTATACACCGTGACCTGCCTTCAATCGGCTTAGTCGGCTCGCGGCTAGAGTTACCATATCCGAAACACGAGGAAAATGTACATATGTACACTTTTAAAAAAAAGGTGACCCGAGAGAGAAGGGATATAACTTTTCATACGTTAAATGTCGATATTTAACCCCTTCAGAGTCTTCATACATTCTATAAATGTATATCAAATTTGAAAACATCCATTAAAATTATTTAATTCTATCAATATTATCTGAAATCTGATATACAGAACAATATATATGTTCGAAAAATAGCCAAAATTTTGAAAAATGAATTATTTAATATGAATTACTTATATTGCGTACGAATTATAAATTAAAAAAAAATTTGTTTAACATGGCTCTAATAAAATCAAATTAGAAGGAATTAATAAAATAAAATTTCTAGACCATAACTTTTTTGATAATTAATATAATTTTGACAAGTATAAAATTTTAATTAATAACCAATGAAATTTAAAAAGAGTACATGCATTTTTAAAAGAATACAACTGTTAATTCTACTCGCGGCTGACTATGTCAGCTATTCGCGGCCGTCACCGAGGGTACTTTCTTTTTATTAGCTTTTCTTCTCTTCTATCCTCTCCTATCTTCCCTGCGCAACACGAACGATACGAATGCACTCGTTCTCTCGCCCCTCGCTATACCGCGTTTATTATCGCCTTTCACTATTTGACGATCGGTACGTCGCCGTTGCGTGTTTCTAGCACGACGACGTTGCGAGGTATATTCGCGCGCGAATAATGAAATACTGCCGTGAGAATGCGGGCGGCCAAGCGATTTCCGCTTCTTTCTCTCTCTTTTTTTTTCTCAAGTGCATGCGCGTCATCGATCTGAGATTATTGCGATCGGCTGATTCTCTTTACATCACGTGGATCGATTTCTTAATTTCTTTGATCCATTATGAAAATCGAGCAAACCCTTCGTTCGTTAAATTGGAAAGGTTTTCGCAATTTGTTTAGGAATACAAATAGGAGCAACGATTTCAATATCTGCGATGCAAATAAGTATCGAGAAGATTAGAAATTGCGTTCTTCGCTTGCTCCACGCACTTTAGCGTACGCACGCATTGCCGGATTCAAGTAGAAAGTCGAGCCCACGTCATTGCGCGCTACGTGTGATACGTAACCCGAGATTATTGTCTCGTGGCACGACAATCGGAACGATTAATCGCCATCTTTGTGAGAGGGGTTATCGACGAAACGTTGGTACAAATCGTACCTGGTGATCCTTGACCCCATAACTTACAACATCGCACCCATTATCGCGTCAGGACGATAAGCCGTGCGCTCCACCGTAATTTATTACGAAAATGTTTTCCCCGTTCAATCGCGAGAGCCGCGAACAATGTTGACCGAATCGTATGAACCTCCTCCTTATCGCGCGTCGACGAAGAAAATCACATTTTTATTAATTGCATTACTTCCGCTTTATTCCTGCTCATAATGTGTGTTTTTCAAATTGTGATACTTGTAGTGTCGTCGGTTTGCGCAATTTGATTGTATAACACGCGATGCGAAACAAATTTATTATTAAAATTTACAATTTTACAAGGTAAAACTATTACGATACGAATTTGAACCGATGCGAATAAATCTAATTAAATAAGAGGATTCTTATATTCTGTCAAAGTGGATCTTAGTGCTTAAATGATCTGTGTGAATTTAATGTATACATTTGATTCTGCAAATCGTGCGCCGAAATTTTTTTTCTTGAAACGCAATCATAAGCAGAAATAAAATAACAATATCATTTATTAAATTGACAAGTAATTAATGATTTTTTTATGCTAATAAGCATCTTTATAAGAATATTAATAATCTGATGTTAATAAAAATCTTAAATCTATGAATAATGTATTGCGAAATATTGCCTCAGCTTTAACAATCTTAATAAAGATGCGCATATTAGTATCAAAAATTATTAAATTTCTTATCAATTTAATAAGTCATATTACTACTCTGATTCTGCTCATAATTGCGTTTCAAGATCGAAAATGATTGCGGCGCGCGATTTGCAGAATTAGATAGACGTACATAAATTCAAACAGAAATATCTAAGTACTAAGATTCACTTTGATCAAATATCTTCTTTACTTAATTAAATGCATAAGATAAAACTATATTTATATTAAAATTTTGTTCTTTAATATAATAATGTAATAGAAAATTTAATATGACAATAATTTATTTTTAATAAAAATATATTCAATCGTTTTCTATATTAGTATCTTAAAATCTTATAATTTGGTATAATTTCTATTTTTGTTTGAGCGACTTTGCAATCAATTTTTATTCAATAAAAATATGTCCACATATTTTACGTATTAATATAAATAAATAGAATAATAAAAAGATTGTGGTTTTGTTTACATTGCATACGATTATTAAAACGGTACTTTTAAAACGGCGTGTGTTGTAACATTAAAAAAAGTCCACTGTTTGTTGAAACGAATGTGGCATGCATATACATTTGCCACCAGTACGCACGATTGCGAAGCGCGCAGCCGTTTTTCCGCGTTATTGAACTAAGCGCACGAATTATTTTAACAGAATTTTATTACGCGAAACCTGTATTCCGGTCTTCTATATACATATATATCGCACTTGAATGCGACCTACTAAGATAACGAACTGCAACTCTGAGACGTATGTTGAATTTGCTCGACTCCTCCAAACCCATTAATTAAGATTCAAGCGACGCACCGCGTTGTGTTTATTGATTAATCACCGACGTGCCGCATCCATTGGACACACTGCTATCCGATACCGATAACACACGATAAGCCTGTATATGAATTAATTGAGATAACGTTACTTATACAATTCTACTACGAATATAAGCGTGCGAATGAATAAGTCTTTGAATCACTCGGTATATCAAGTTACGTCAACGAGAATATAAAGCGATATGTGTGACTGTAAGTCCAAAAGACTTCAACAAAGAGATAAGGATTTCTCAATTTACATCAAGTCGTATTTTTAATTGACATTTAATCGTTTTTTTTTGTCATATACTGTCGCAATAAAGATAATTGGATTTTCTTGTTCGTCTGTTGCAGCAGGTCAACATCCTGGCAGCGAGGACAAGATTCCCAGCGATCCAGTCCTAGTCCCAGCAGACTCCGTCACACGCAGGAAGCGGCTACATCTCACACAGCCCCCGTTTCTGTAAGTTAAAAGAATGTAATAAAAGAATTGCAGTAATTACGTAATCAAGAATTATATATGTAATCTTATTAATAATAATTATATAATAATTATTATTACATTGAATTATTTTTTAATTATTATTAAGTATAATTATGTTATTAAAGAAATAATTAAAATATAATAGAAGATGGAAGTGATTACTTAAAAGAATAAGTAATCTAATTATGGTAGAGCACGAAGTCGTTTCGATACTCCGAGATCAATACTTTAATCTTGAAGAAAAAAAGAATAATAGACGATCCATTTAAATAATCGAACTTAATTATTTGATATAAAGCAGGGAAGATAGAGTCGCGTTTTTATTCAATCGATTTGCGTGTCGCATTTGTGTCTAAAAATATATGATATTTTAAAGTAAAGTATATCATAACATCTCTTTCTTGGGGCTATATTTCTATATATGTATACATATTGCATGACGTAAAACCTGCGTCTTTTGATTCACTCCTCCCAGAAGAGTAACATTATTTTTCCTTCAATGAATAACAATGGCTTTGCGGCATCTACGTCGTGGATTGGCTACAGCGATGCATTATTACTGGTGAACGTGACGGTAAATAATTGGTATCGTTTGATAAATTAACTGACCCGTCAGGTGTAACATTATTTTCTCCGCGTACTTATTTCTCAGTCATATGTTACGAACCAAAAAATTTGACTGACTATTTTTGGGTCAATACATTTAAGCTAGGATTGGATAAGTTTTTGTAATCAATTTGTAATAAAAAAGAAATAGAATTTTATATTTAATATAACACGAAATTACTTCCTTTAATATTTTATTCTTCTTGTTCTATGTCTCTAGTTTCTTATCAGAGACGTAACTCGTTCTGCATTACGCATATAGATATATGAGACCTACAGTTTAAAAACCAGTTTCAAACGACCTATATTAGAGGAAGCAGCATCCATCCTTTCAGAGCACCTATTTATTAATGAAAGATTAATATTTAAAATTAATATTTCAAATTAATATTTCAAATTATGTTTATTGAAATGTAGTTACATTACATTTGTCGATAGCAACAACTTATTTTATTCAAACTGTAACTATACTCAGCAAAATTATCTTATTTAAATTGGAGCTGTTTCCATACTTTTCGACAGCAACAATTTATTTGCAAGCTATTTAAACTTATTTCCGGTTTATTATAAACAATTTCGGAGAAAAAAACAATCAAAAACAATGATCAAAATTAATTTAAATTTTAAAAAATTAAAATTAAATTTACCTTTATTGT
>JAANIC010002588.1:576082-588642 GCA_017607545.1 Acromyrmex charruanus
TACGTTCTTAATTACGTCAATTTTAAATGATTGATCATCATACTGTATGAGTCACAGGTGATTTTGTTTATATTTGTTGTATTTATTAAATATAACATGTATTTCATAATTTGTTTAAAAAATTATAAAAATTATTATAAAGAAAAAAGTCTTATGGTTTGTTATCATCGTGTCGTGATCCGTTGCTAACGCCAACGTTTCGTGAACCTTGCCGTTTACTTCATCAGGATAAAGTATCAGTGCGCTCCTCACCCTGATAAAGTGAACGGCAAGATTCACGAAATGTTGGTGTTAACAATGGATCACAACACGGTGATGACTCGCAAATCCTTTGGCACCTCTGAAGAAAATACTCATGAAAGTCTTAAAAGTTATTATCAAAGAATCTAATATTTTCTAATATTAGATTCTAATATTAGATTAATATTATCTAATATTTATATTAGATCGGAACAAAAGTACATAGCGCTACACGTTCAGCAAAATTTATTTAAAAATCTATTTTTTTAATTGCAGTATTATATTTTTAATGGAGTTATAAGCAATCACACAAGAAGCAAAATGCTTCTTTTATTTAATCTGCGATAATTCAGTAGCAGAGAGAAAGGGGAGAGGGAGAGAAGGGGAGGGGGGAAGGGAGAAGGAAGGGGAAGGAGAGGGAGAGAGAGAAAGAATCTTAGGAAAATTTTTTAAAAATAATTTTATAGAGAAAACTTTAAACATTTCAATAGAAAGTTTTTCAAAAATTTTTACACTTTTTTTTTATTAGACCCACAAAGTGAGAAGAAAATTTTTGTCTTTTTTGTTTTCTATATGTAAAAATGATCAAATATAAAAAAAACAGTGATCTTTCGAAAATAGAGATAAATTTCGTTTATTGTAAACAAAATTATAGCTATTTGAATTTTGAAATTCAATAAACTTATGTTTCAATCTAAAATGTACCATGCATAATATGTTATAATTACATATTCATGTATGATATCAAAATTATTTTGTAATTCGTTTCTTTTTATCGATAAAATAGCAAGCGACCTGAACAACAAGTCCAGCGTGAGTCACCTTTAATCCATGGAACGTATTAAAGGATTACAAATGTAGTTTACAAACTTAGACCTCCCACGCAAAGGTGTATTTGGACCAGAATTGTTTTGCCAATTTACTTTATTTTTCCGTTTGCTGATTCACTGTTTTACTATTACAATCGGATTAATTAGTTAACTGAAAGATTACTGACTCGTTGGTATTGATAATAGATTAGCAAAGATTGATGAAGAGCTGAGCCTAATTGTTCTGTCTCTTAATATGTATGGGAAAGGCGAGAACCCCGTGTGAAGTTCTTATTATTTCCCACTTTGGAATGTCTTTCTTAAGAGAGAAAAGATTTACTAAAATGAAATACAGTAGAATCCCACATTAATATTATGTTGACAGTCTAGGTCGTCATTTTTATTTAGTAAATTATCATCACTCTAATTACTTTTAAAATAAAAATACATTGTGTTCAAATCTAATTAGTAATTTAGAAATATTTAAACATATGTGTATATATATATATATATATATATATATATATATGAGAAAATTTTGATTCTTAAATATTATTAACCCTCCAGCATCACTTTACCTTTTAAAAGGCACAGTTGATATCATGTTTTCTCAAAATTCTTATTCAGATTTGAATATGTAAAAAATAAATAAAATATATTCTTTAGTTCTTATTATAGTAAAAACTTATTATTAAAGATTTCACAAATGTACAAGATTTTTTCAGATTTTGATCTAGTCCGGAACCATAAAAAATATATACTGTTTTCCTCAACTGCCTAGAGTGTTTTCAGAAATTATAATCAAAAATTTCGGAGTGGTGCTGGAGGATTAAATATACATAAAAAAAGAAATTATCTCAAGTTACAAAAAATTTCAATAGGATAATAATTTTATTGTATCTTTTTTCGGTAAAAATTCGAGAAGTATAGATAAATTTATCATTTTCTTAATTTTTAATAAAAAATTCATTTTTTTCAATTTTCTTAAAAATTAACTATTTGAATATAATTATTTTTTATTAACATAAAAGACTTTTATGTTTACTCTTACATTGCAGAAGGAAAATTAATGCATTCGATTAATAAAAAAGAATTACCCGTATAATTATAATAAATACACAAAGTGAGCGAATTAATGGCTAAACAACAATCCAATAAATCGCGAATCAAATTGGCTCTGTTTATCAATGCAAAACCATAAATTTGTTATTATAGAACTCTTGTGTTAGTCAATGAGACATTGCAATTCTTAATTAAACAGACCTCAAACAACACCGCTAATCTTCCGGTCTAAACGCTCGGTAGACGTGTAGGTCGATGCATGTTCGTCGATTTATTTTACATACACACACACACACACACACACACACACACACACCGCAGACCAACAAAACGCCCATTCCTCATAATTAAATAGAGAATCTTTTCAATTCTGTCGATAACAACCTCAGTTGACCGACTATTAATCTTCAACTTGGACAAGTATAACATGCATGTTCGTTTTTCATTAGTTCGATTCGTAATTTCTTCATTGCAATGTATGATGATTTGAGGACTGCTCGATAGAACTTAATAGACTTTGAGACTCGATCACAAGATTTGTATAAGAACTCTACCTGCGTTTCTGGAGCTAAGGACTAACATATTGTACTTATATTATTAGCGATTCATTCATCATCGCTGGCTATTTTTCTCTCTAAGATTATTTTCGTCGCGACGCCGACATCGCGTAGGAACTCATTTAGCCGACATAATATCGACGATGATATTTCATCCGTCGAATCGATTTAAATACGTGGTGTAGCAATAAAGTTTAGTGAATATTATGAGAAAATAAATTTATACTTAATTAATATACAAATGACTTTTACTGTTCTTCAAAGTAACCTTTAGAGGTAATACATTTCTGACGTTCTTAACATACAGTTTATGGAAATTCTGTATAAATCATTTTTAGATATTGCCTTAAATTTTATTGTATGGTTCTGAATGTCTGAAATGTTTGTGAATCAAGTCCCTTTCATTATCTTTTTTTAGTTTAGAGAATAAAAAGAAGTCTGCTAGAGCAAGATTGGGGAAATGGAGTGATCACATTTTGAATCAGAATTTAACTCCATCAGATAGAACACAGCGTTATAATTAAGTTATAATAATATCATCATTTGATATTTAAAAATGAACTCAAAAATAAATGTATATAAATAAGGTCATGATATTTTATGATTATTATGACTTCTGTGTTTTACTTATAAAACTGTGTGACAATAAGACTTAAGGCGATATCCAAAGATAACTTTTCACAGAGATTTCGCAAGTTATACGAACGTTATCAGAAGTGCATTGTCTCTGAAGAGAATTACTTCAAAGGATAAAAAGATCATTTGTATATTAATTAAGAAGTACTTTGTTAAAAATAAAATTAATTTTAACTTGAAGATGTATAATGGATTTTCTGAGACAAGCAAAAATATTAATTTTAACATTTTTGCATGCCAAAAAGCCCACTATACGTCGTTAAGTTAAAATTAACATTTTATTTTTAACAGCATAATTTGCACATTAATTAAGTAATATTTCTTTCTCTAATAACATTATCGAACTTCATTGCCACACCGTACGTTATTCGCGGCACGCGAACTCCGCGCGACGGCTCGCTGTCGTAGATTTCCGATCCGAGTATAATTATCGATTACACGGAAGCGATCATCGATCGGCGACACGTGAGTAATGGCCCCAATGCCGGTGACGTCTCGACGGTAGCTGTACGTAGGAATAGGGATGCATCACGCTGTACGCGACTGTGGTGTACCGCGAACGGCTTGCGACGACCTACATGCATCATCCGCAGTGACGACAGTGTGCTCGTTAACATCCGACGTATCGTGTCGAACTGACGTTATCCACTGCGCGTTTATAACCGGAAGCGGACGTCTCGGGAACGTAAAGTCCCACGTTATACGCGTCACACTCTTGCGGCAGGTGTAGCTGGTAATTTATGCTCCTAATGGATGCTTTCCATTTGATGATACAAGTTGACACAAACATCGTTCTATCTTTCTTGACATTCAGTGAGTAACGGAGATAGAACGACATTTGTATCGACTTGTGTTGACACCAAATGGAAAGCATCTAATAATGATAAAATCGAGCGAATATTTCTACTATCTTAAGAGGATTCTAAAGACGTTTTACCGATTCGATAGGAGTTACACACGATTTACGTGTTATTGACATCCTATCACTATTTAGCTAATCTTTTATATTAGGTATCCAAACTTAATTCTAAGAATTTAACATTGTTTATTCATGTAATCCCTAGTTCAAACTAAAATCATTTAACATTTTATACATACAAAGTATAAAACTTGTAAATATATAAAACAAATATTGTTACAAGTCGACGCTAAAATCCAATAATAAAACTGTAATCTTCTTTTTTTTGTTTTTGGCATGATGACCAGTTTAGTAAGTAGTTAGAAACTATCTACATTATTATACTTTAATTCTAGAAAAGGATTTTTTAATCTAATAAAAGAAATTAGAAAAATACACATTTGAAAAATATCAGTAAAGCATAAACGACTTTAAAATCCTCTTAAACGCTGTATTCAAAATGGAAGATTGGAAAAGAGAAGACAAGACAGTTTAAATTGACAGATTCTCTAACAGCGGATAACCGATGAAGCAAATTATTTGATGAAAATGTCATAGATTGAGATTATATTTGACAGATATTCAAGTTTCTTGGAGCACGAGAGCGTTAAACGAAATTTCCATCGAAATAAAAGCCAAGTGGCACGATTCAAATTTCCATAATTTTCCGTTTGAATCGAGTACGATTATAGTGAAACGGATTCGAGGGGTGTCGAGGCGATAGAAGTTCGACCGAGCGGGATTTATCTTGTCGGTATATATGTGTATATCTATATATTCGCACACATCTATATACACATATATTGTATTAGATTTCTCGCCGCATGGGAATCTTAATTAGTAAAACGTCGTGCGCGGTGTCGAGGCAGCTGCAAAGATATAATCAACCTTTGTGGCTCGACACCGTTTGCACCCCTTCCATTTCCTGTCTAGCGTGGAGGCATGCGTGAAAGGATGGGCAGAAATCGCAGAAATCAACGCTTTCGTCGATTACGGATAAGGTGCAGTGATATACATTGGGGGCTGCGGCGAGTAAATCGATAATTTATAGCCGGACACTGTGAAAGCGACATTTATCATTCGCACAGGTGTTTTAATATGCGAATAATAAAGAGATTATTTTGACTTCCGATAAAAAAAAATACCATTTAATTCATCAGAGAAATTTATTATTAAACACTTCGCATTTTATGATTTATTATTGCTCGTATTTCCACGTAATTATTCTTTATGGTCTCTGCATAATAAAGTAGAGTCATAAATAAAATCCAGTCCAATTGCAATTTGCAATTTGTCAATCACGGCAAAAATAAGCGATAAGAGGAAGACGGACTGACGATTTAAAATAAAATCGGTTGTCTGGTAACCCACTTGTAACGAAGCTTAGCAACATAATATTAGACCCGGTAACCTGGCTGAAGTACGTTCAATACTGATACAAAGATACGAATGATCAAGCGCATTCGTGCGTACCCAGTCGAATCGTGGGAAAGATATACATACGTAACGCAACTTTCTCGCGAGGGTTATCAATTGTCATCAATAATATGTTGCTACGTATATCCACGTACTAAAAATGAACGTGACCCTTTTTGATATATCGATATCGAGATCGATATGTACTAGCAGATAGAATAAAAGAAATTCTTTACTGACAATGAGAAACAATATTATTTGGAGATTATTTGGACGAGTATAGTATTTTATTATTCTACATTCCAATCAATTAATAATAATATTGTATTAATGTTATAATTTCTTAGCAATATAAGTGCAATATTTTCTGTAATACATATATGTATTATTGAATAGAAAATTATAATACTGAATGTTATTTATAACTTTGTTAATGAATGTTATTTATAATACTGTAATGTTACTGTTAGTTTGTGTTTAACAGATTGATTGTGTTAACAATTATATTTTCAATTTTTAACATTTTGTTTCAGCCTTTACATGACTACAGAACGAGTGGTCACGCCGGAAGGGAAAGACGACGAACTCCTGGTCTCAGCAAAGCTCAACGGCGGATCAAAGCGTCCAGCACCCCGGCGCTTTTGGATAGAAATCATGACAGGTACATCCATTATATATATCTAAATTGCATCAGTATTATAATAATAGATGAGAAGGCAGTCTATTTTAGCGTTTGCCTTTTAGCTTTTGAAAGGCCTTACGACTTATTAATGGAAATATATAAACTCTCCAAAACCGAATCTTCACAATCAAAGACAAAATAAAAAGAAAAAAAAAATTACAATATTCTATATTTCCATATTTAATTTTTCTATAATTAATTTTCTTTTCTTGATTACATTTTTTACCCAAGCTATTCCTCCCTCTCAAACTTAAATGATTTACGTTACTTTTTTTTTTTTTTTAATCTAATAATAGCTATCAAATTGAGTGAAATAACGCCAATTAAATGTTCTGTTAATATAACCAAAAATAATTTTACTTTTTCTGAATACTTAGTAAATATTACTTAGTAAATATTACGGTTGATTATATTATTATGTTTGATAATATTTATTAAATAAGCTAAATGTCCCAGAGAGTGATCGGACACGTACACAAAAATTATTATTAATCTCAAATGTTTTTTTTATCACTGTATTATAATTTAATTGCATTTAAAGATTACAATTAAATTATAATATTATGTTTTAAAAAGCGTATTTGAGACTAATATTAATTTAAATACAAAAAGTGTTACGTAAATTCGAACATAGGTACATGTCCAGTCACTAAGACCGGACAGATTATACAAAACTTTATTTATTTAAATTAATATTCAGTCTCAAATGCTTTTTACCTTAAAGATCAATTTGAATTAGTTGTCTTTTGTCATTAAACATCTATTTACATTAATATTTCCCGTCAGCATACTAATTTTTCAATTGTAATTGGACACTGAGACAATTACATCTCAGTGTCAGATCAGCTGTCTGGCCACTGATATCGACGCAGTCTATTACTTATTTAAATATTTTAATTAATAATTGTTGTAAGTGGATTCAAATAATTTTTCTTTGCTTAAGGGAGTTTTGAATTTTCAAATGAATACAAATATTTATATTAAAAACCTTCTAATATATAAATTATTTATGACAACCTATTCTTAAACGTCCAGACTACTGAAACATTTGTCTTATTTAGAAAAATAAAATTATTGTTGGTCATATAATTTTAACGATATAATTAACCATGTAATTGAACATTTGATTGACACTGTTTCACTTACATTTGATAACTTACTGACTCTTTTTTTAGTGTTGCGTTGATATTCATGCATTGACTGTGTTCAACAGAAAAGCAGCTTTGCAACTGTTGTAAAATTCTTGAAGTTGCTTTTTCTGCTGAACGAATCATTAATTATGAAGATATCCCATAGAATTTTGTATACACATTTGTTTGTTATTAAATATCGTTTAAAATAAAATAATACGTAACAACTATGATGAAAATATCACATTAAAATACAATGATTTTTAAGTTATCAAAAATGTATAACCACTTTAAGTGCTATTTCTTCTTATCTTTTTTTATCTTTATTCTATTTTGAGCATATTCCCTTTTGTCTTTCTTATGTTTTCAATATATATCTTACGGTATTTCTTTCGTGATGGCGGGAAAAATCCAAGCATAAACAAAAATAATGTCTCATAGAATTCTTTTTCTCCGAAACTTAAACATGAGCACAAATATCTTCTTTCACGGGTGGTATCCTCTCATCTTGTAGGTGGTATTTTCTTCTCTAAAAACCACAGGCATTCTCGAAAAGGCGACTTGAAGGGTGGTCGCGACGAAGATGGCGGTGAAGACTTTTAAACCAGAAACACATTAGAAAAATGGTAGTAAGAGAAGCAGTAAGCGAGAAGTAACTAGCCAATCATAATAGAGAATGTATGGCAATGACCTTATGTTCTCTATTGTGATTTGCTTACTGCTTATGTCTAATTGCCTTACGTTTTTGTATGTGCCATAGATTTTATTCCAAAATTATTTTCATGTTGCAATTGTCCCACCGATACATGGTCTCCTGGTTTTCCTAAGTGCTATTTCCCGTCTACTCTTTACACTCATTTTATGATTTCGCTAAAATTGTGACCACAAGCAATGTTGTATGAGAAAAATAACTTCCATTTGAAAAGCTGACTCTATATTACATGGGCTGATATATGAAACACGTGATAACAACAAATGAAATTTTGTGTCCAAGAGTCCAAGCTGCAACTTTATTCCCGTAAAAACTCTGGTAAAAATTAGATATGCGAATCAAGACGAAGTTTGTTTACGAAGAGAAAAATTGAAAACATTCGAAAAAAGGCAAAATAATCAAGAAAACGTGCTTGTGAACATCGGAAGAATAAATTCTTAAAAGTTTTTCAAGATTATTAGATTAGCACACACATATATATATATATAAATATGCTAATCTAATAATTTCGAAAGACCTTCATATAAATTGATATACGCACGCGTATTATGTATTATAATGAAAAAAAAAAAAAAAATTCCATTTCTTTTTCTTCATTTCTCACATTATGTGATTTATTTATTTCATTTGGATATCATCATTCAAGACACAACAGTGTTTGTTACTGTTTATTTATAAGAGCATATTTTATTGTAGTTTAATGAATAGATAATTTAATTTATTTCGAATGTAAGTGTGCTTAAAGCATTTTTATGAATATTAATTTTAAGTATTAGAATCTTTAAATATAATCTCATTTAATATTTAATATGATATCAAAGATCTAGTGTGCAGATTTTATGACTCTTATTTATGTGTTATTTTCGTAAACGAGTGAAAGTCCGTTTTTACCAAATATTTGACAACGAAAAGTAGTGAAATTCTATTTCGTACATGCGGAAAAAAATCGATGACATCGTGTTATTCAATTGTCGATAAAATACCGCGTTTTGAAAACGTTTATTGAATGGCAGTTTCATCCATGATGCGGTAACGTCAAAGCTGCAACAGCGAATTGAATGTAGATCGAAAAGAAAAAAAATAAAAAAACCATAACAGGAACATGTCAACATAGTTGGAAATGTTGCGTACGACAAACATCGACACGATGCCGGAGGGAGACAATTATAAGAAGCACATTTTTTTTTTTTAACGCCACTCGATCTCTTTGGGATAAATTGGAAACCTAGAACGACGTCTTGTGCAGTTTCATCGCGCTGATTGTTCGCTCGTGATGATTGCATTCCTTGTCATTCGTCGCTGCGGTAGTGAGACCTCCTGCAAAAAGACATCAGAAGAGGACTCTTCTGAAACGAAAAATGATCTAAAAGAAAAAAAACATCCCGCTGATAGAGGACAAAGGCGAGCCGCGTCAAAGGTCGCCCGTGATCCCACACAGTGTCACGTTTTTCAAGCTTCTCTTTCGCAATTCACCAATCTCCGCATCACATGAATGTGTATGGCTGTGTGTGTATGTGTGTGCTATGTCTATATGATGTGTCTGCTATGTCTGTATGTCGCGTAGAAAGAGAGATATTTATCGAGGCGCGAGTAAGAGCGTTATTTCGGATGACCTACCTGGGGTGCATTGACTTTGGACGTCCAGGTCCACATACACACATGTGATCGACGGATGTTCTAATTACCGAGTTATATAGAAAACGCCCTGCCAGCTTTTTATCTCGTCTACATCCTCCCTCTCTTAGCGAAGAGCTCTATGCAGGCTCCACTTTGCCATAAGAAGGGCCATCCGCTTTGATAAGGTGAACAGAGCTGAAAGATACTTCCTTACCCTTCGTGATCTTCTGCATTCGTGCCGACATTGATTAACCCCGTGTTACTCCCGACATCATAGCGTTACTTAACGTAATATATCTCGATTGTAACAAGAGGGTAAATAGAGCTATTTTAGTTTATTTTAACGTTTTAATATTTACTGTGTCGTTTAATAAGAGAAAAGTGAAATCTTTTAATATAAGAAATTTAAAAAACTTTCTAAGCGCAAATTATGTAGCAAATTTTATGGAAAATTGATCGAGTTTGAGAAGTTCAAAAAATTATTTTGAAATATTTTAGAAAAAGGAAGATGAGAGAGAAAGAAAGAGAAATATATATTTATTATTATTTATAATTTATTATTATTCTTTCTCTATATTGTCTTTCTCTCTGTGTTTCTTTTCTTTCTTTTCTCTCCTTCACATTACATCACAAAATTATCTTACAATTGATTGTTTCTCCTAAATAACTTTAATAATGTCAGAAATATAAAAATGTCAAAATATCAATGATATTCGTTGTCGAATCGATTTTCCGATTTTCGTCAAACCTCACAGAATTAACGATCTATGTATATATCTGCATAGACATCAAACGTTGCGTTCTCCGAATGTAGGCGTCCTGCCGATTGAGAAAAGGATGAAAGGTAAGATAGGTCCTCTGTCGCTACACGGATAAATGGTGCCTTTTGTGATCACCGCCGAAAAAGAGAAGGAGAGAAAGAAGAAAGAAGGGCTAAAGAAAAGGAAAGTATAAGGTGTGGGATATGAGATGCTGCATATCCCTTCGCCTTATACCTGATGCTATCCGATGCGATCGACCCTTCGAAATCGGTTCCTGGAAGAGTTCACGAGCACACAACTCACAAGACGTGCGTGTAATATACTCGGTCACACGCACACGTCCGTAGACTTCTCGTTCATGCTATGAAAGCTCTCAGTCGCCGATGGAACGTCGACCGCTGCACTTCCTGCTGCCGTCTTGTTTTCAGTTGCCAGATGCTTCTTCCTTCAAAAGTTCTCCCGTCGAATGGCGGCACGTCGGCACTTCTACGGACAAATTGCAAACGGTTTTTATTTTTAATCATTTTCGTCACGAGAACACTTCTTTTGCTTGGAGAAGAAAAATGTCGCGAAGAGATTTTGAATTTTTATTGGTGTCATATTTTTGATATTTTTTTTTTGCACACGCATTTTCTGTATTATAGTAATCACGTTATTGAAAATGATGGAATTCTAAGTGTTTTGATTTATATCGACGTGACTTTCGCGGTAATGTGCCACGATTTCGGTGACGGTGATGTGGTAAGGTGTCATCGAAGAGCATGAGATGCGGCTTTGCGTGCGGGGGATCACATTCGTAGGAAGGATAAGGGATTGGCATACGAAAGGAGAGCACTCGCTCGTGACAAATATCCTTTATGATGTGGTGCGTGATTCCGATTAAACTGATTCAGACGATTACATCCGTCTGTCGTAACACACTGAAACCCCTCCTAAAAAGCTACCAGTTTTTTTCCTGAGACTCTACTCAGAAAGAATGTTCAACAACAAATTATTTTATTCTTGATGCGTCACAAGATGTCTCCAAATCAATGAATGTTTTTTTATCTGCCAGATTCTTTGCCAGATCAAAAAAATTTTTCAATGAGAAAATATGTCAAGGTATTTATGGTCTCTGATTAGCGAATAAATATTAAAAATTTCCAATTAACCAGACTTTAGGAAAAAAATAGACGTCGAAATCATTTTTTTAGATAATTTTAAATAGATTTCACTTTGATAAAATTTGATTTTTATGAAGATGTACAATTTCAAACAGTAAAAAGATAGAATGAATTTGAGACGTCTCTACAGTCTTACTAACAATAAGAAATTATATTATTTGATAAAGTTTTAAAAAGATTTTTTAATTTCTTAAAAACTGTATACATAATATTAAGAAAATTGATTGGAAAATGTTTAACACAAATGACCGTGTCCAGTCAAAGTAGATCTTGATGCCTAATAATGTTTTCGTGTAAATTTTAATTCAAACAAATTGCACGCTGATTATTTGTCGGTCTCTATAAACACAGTTCTAAACTGAAGCTGGAGTATATAATATCATAAATTAAATTTAACAAGCAATTTAATATTATTAATATTAACGAGCATCTTCAAAATATAAACAGGTAATCAGCGTGTAGTTTATTTGAAGTTGAACTTGTAAAACTCAAACAAAAATATTATTAGACGATCCGCTTTAATTGGATATGGTGTTCTTCGCTCATTTGTGATATACATTATATTTTCATGCGTCGATTTGTCCAATAAATCTCCGATTTTGATTTTAACAATAAATTCTTTGGTAAATCTGGCATCAATTTCTGTTATTAAGATTTGAAGAATTTATGGAATATTTAGTATGATAATTAATTAACGTAATACCTTATTAACGCAGTATTAATAGCGAGCGATTGTGATTATACGCTTCCAATATTAATTTAAAAAATTTACACGCATACAGAAAAATATCATTATATTGCTAAGAAGTGACTTAAAAGAAAAAAAGAAAATTGAGTAATCACTTTTCTTAGCAATAGAATGACATTTCTGTGTTGC
>JAANIC010002588.1:588728-601043 GCA_017607545.1 Acromyrmex charruanus
CTGGAAAAGAATTTTCGAATCTGTAAAAGAGGAAAAATGTAATTGTTATACAAAAATTATGATTTAGTCGCTAATGCAAATGACTTTAGGATCCCCTTATAAAGAATATTTTTTTGATAATTTTATAAAATATACTTATTATACTCAATTTTATAAAAANAAAATGTATTATTTTTTTTAAAGAATTTTATTATATATACATATATATTATAAAATTTATCAAAACTTTATATAATAAGCAAATCAAATTTGTTTTAATTAATCTTAAAGTATTAAACTCTTACTAAGATTTAAAATATATTTCGGATAAATTTGATGCTCATGATGAACTTTTTTTATTATAGATTTTTACAGATATATGAACTTTTGAAATATTTGAAACAAATAATTATTATTTGCATACAGTATCTATTTTTCTTACATTTATACAATAATAGTTAATATAAAAATATTTCCTTTATGATTAATGATTAATGTGCGCAATGCACGCACAATTAACATCATTAAACGTTTCCTCGCGCCCTATCATAAACGTTCGCGCGGCCATGATAATTTTAACGAAACGTTGCATCACGGAGGGATGCTCGTATTACATAGGATATATTTATACGTATTTAGCACGAGGACGAATAATTCATACTGCACTTATTAGCACCACGGTAGGGAGCGATCCGACGACGCATGGAAACAAAATTGCCACGCTGAATAATTTCACGAAACGCTAATGCAACTTTATTCGTGAAACGTTTGCGAAATATTTCGACCGGTTTCCTCTTTCGCGAACGTAGACGCATTTCCGCTGTTCAGTTTCGGATGGTCATTTTGTTAACTGCAATCGCGCATGCACTCGTTATGCGCCTTCGACCGAGCACGTTTGTGATTAATCAGTCTTGCGTCTTTTCCGCGTCTTCTTTATAGTGAACAGACGCTGAATAATGCGAGACATGAGAGGTGGTTCGCGTAGTTGTCTCTTGTCGATTTTCATCGGAGATCATCGGTTAGTCATAACGTTTGAAAAAATAAATGGAAACAGAGAGAGAATTTATTCTTGTGAGATTCAAAGACCATTCAATCCGCGAGCTATCGAATGATTCCGTTTTTATAATGCAAAAATTTGTAGATCGTCCCTTCTATCATTCTCGATGCTTTTTTGTAGTCGTATGCCGTACACGAGATGCATGGAGAGATATTGACTTTAGCTTTATGTGACACGTTTAGAACTTGAATGGAGGAATTGAATCAATATAATTTGTCGGATCCATTTTACATCCGTTTTAACCCCGGACGCTCCGCATCTTGATCAATTATGCAAGAGATTCATCTTTTTTTAATTCCTGATGAGTCTCATGAGAATTAAAGCCAATCGACAGAGATAGACGGGAATCGAAAGGAATTCAATAATTTCTAAAGCAATTCTTGATATGGAAAATCAGGAATTTCTTGCCTTGGGAGCTTCCTGAATTGTTTTCGGTTCCTCTCATTTAATGTAATTTCCTGTAAGATGAATAAAGGGGCAATTTCTATTTACAGTCGACAATGGTCTGGCGACGAAGAGGACGAAGGAACAAGGACGGGCCACGTGACAACCGAACATCCCTTGGCCGAGGCTACGATCCCTCTGGTCAGTCATTCCAGGTTGCAAGAACCGTCTTCCGTCCTGAATGTTGCCAATGTGCCCACCGGCGGAAGTCAAAATGCTGCGCATCGCGCACAGAGCCAGCAAGAGAGCGTACTGCAGAAATTCCGTAAGAGCTTCTCGCTGAGGTTCCACAAGAAAGGCAGTAAGGAGAGCAACGAGGAATGTCCCGTGGAAGACAATGATGGCACCGGGCCATTGGATGAGGAGGAAGGCACAGAATCGCCTTCCGTAACCACTTCCGAGCAAAGCAGTCAAAGCCAACACAAAGACGATTCTAGCAATGACCAGAAATTCCGGTTTGTATCATGGTTTCTTACTCTCTTTGACCGAGTACAATCTTAGACTTAGGTCACGAAGATATTGTTATTACAACGTTGATTACGGTAGGCGTAAAGAATAATTTGTTCACATCTCGCCGATATGAAGAGTTGGATTTATATAGCAATCTGTATATTATCCAATATATATTACACATATATATATATATAAACCCACACAAGATTCAAATGAGATATATCAATAGTTAAAACATGCTTTTATGAGCCGAACATAGATTAATAATTTATTCGAAACACTAATAATTACAAACATTTCAATCCAAGTTTCGAATCCTTTTCAATGTAATATAAAATATAATTATACAGTATAATCGACCATAGTTATTATCCGTGTAGTTATATCTTAGAAAGGCAAGATATGCAAATGATTATGTTTATCAGTCTAAGAGGCAAATCCCTCTTTAATTTCTTCAATTTTGAGCATATCGCTTCCTTATTTCAAAAGTGACACTCAAAAAGTAAAAAAACATAATTTTCAAGTTATTACGAGAGAATAAGTTAAATAAGGATTACTCTAGCAATTATCAAAAATTAATTTCATAAAAAATTATCACAAAAAAATCATTAAAATCACATTTCAAAAAGTGGTTTTTTTTAAAGGTAAAACGAAAATAACAAAAAAAACATTTTATTATATTGATAATTATTATTCTTTTTGTCAATATTTGATTTAATAATTTCAAGTTGAAATAAATTTTTCCCTTTTTCTGAAAAATTTAATTTTTTAAATGTCTGTTTCACTTTTGTAATAATTACCTTTTTTAAAATATATTTTATTAAAAAAAAAGAAATTATTTTTAAAACAGAATATGTATATTATTGAGTCTAAAATTAATATAGATCCCAAATTTTAGCCATTATATAAACATAAATTATCAAATTAAATTCAATTACATATTTGACATAGAGAGTGATAAAAGATCGTATCCTTTAATGACAATCATCTTGAGAGGAGAAGCGTGACTTAACCGAATATGTTTAGGTTTGGCCCACTCGTCTGGAGGAGCAGCAAGGAGAGAAAAAAGGGCAACAAAGCTGCCCGAAACGCCAAATGCAACAGCGGAGACAGCGGTATACAAATCGAGGTGAGAAGATGAAAGAAAGAAAACGAAAAAGAAAAAGACAAATTTTCTGATTTTCTCTACGTTCCTTCGAAAAACAAGTTGCGAGTTCAAGAAATGTTCGAATGACGTCTAAGGGTGTTTGAAAGATTGGAACAGTTTTTAGACGAAATAGGAGAATCTTATGCGGCTGAGAGATCATCTTAATCTTTCAAACTTCCTCCAAACATCTTTCGGACGATTTAGGTAGCGTCCCAAAGTATTGCACAACTCAACACAAAAGAGTTGACACATGAAGGAAGTAAATATCGTAAACATTTTACATGAATGACATAGATGGTATCTGGTGGAGCGTTGACTGGGGGCAGTGGCGGTGGAGTGATGGGGGGTGGTGACAGCTCCGAGTCCCACGATACGGACGATATTCCCGACGACACTGACAGCCCTCCGGCTCTTCGCAGGCGAGTTACCGATAAATTGCGGCCCCAGTCCGAGCTCATCAACCAGATACTGATTGACAAGTTCAAGGTAAACTTTTTATTCCTTTCTCTTATCGTTATGTTAATGCCTCTCATATCTTTATTTCAGAAAATGTTTCAGCTTGCATGCGAAACAATATGATATCGATACATTAATTTCTTACAATATAAAAATATTGGATTGGAACAAAAGTTTGTAGCGTTATTTTATTTGTATTGTATCTCATGCTTTTAAAAAAAATTTGGAATAATATAATTTTGCAATTATATACCATTCTATATTAGAACAAAGTTTTAACTTTAAAAATCCATTTTTTGAAATGTGCAATAATTCCGTAACGAAATTTACAAATTTTATGTTTTAACGTATTTATTCGAAATACATTATTTTATCTCTTAAAACATCTTGAGTTGTGGCTATACAATCCTTAATTGTATATCAGTAACAAAATTTTAGGAACGATTTTGTAGAGAAAACTTGTCGTGTAGAGAAAAGTTGTCATGTTAGAAAATAAAAAAATGTTCACAAGTTTTTTTGGGGCACGTGACAGGTCTACAAAGTGAGAAAAAAATTTCTTATTTTGTACAGCTCGTAGTTTTCTATATGTAAAAGTTACTTCAATCACAGAAACGTAAAAAAGACATAGTGACTTTTCGAAAGTAGAGATTTCAAGCTTTAAAATCCTTTTTAAAAATTTAAGTTTTGTTCATTTTTAACGAAGTTGTAGCTACTTGAACTTCGAAGTTTTTAGCGCTACGAACTTTTGTTCCGATTCAACAGTTGATGCAAATCGTGATGAATATTGTAATGGACAGTGTTCAATATTAATTAAATCAAGTGCGCAATTTTTAACTTTATTGTTTGTTTTTGGGTCAAGATTAGATTGGTAGCGAATTAACAAATGGCTCTTTTTGTAAAGATAAAATCGATTCCATACGTAAAAGTAAATTTCCTTTTTCAAATATTTTTATTTAAATTTATTTATTCAAATATTTTTTACAGCAAATATAATTCGCTTTTCCGAATTAATCTCTCGCGAGACAAGGACATACACGCGCGATTGGACATTATTTTTATATAAATTGTATATATAATCCCGGACAATTTATTTTTATATATTTCTTTTAGCTGTAAACGATGACTTACATTAGTCATTAATAGTAACATAATGCTTATCGGTGTTATTGTCGTAACCGTTTCCTCGATAGAGCCAGAATTAGTCATCTCTACGTACGATTTGACCACGTTTGCAGAAAGATTCACTTACCATTTCGTGATTCGTTTTTATATCGCAAACGCCAGGATACCGAGAAAGGAAACGCGCTCGTCATTAGTCGATATGGAGCAGCTCATGCGGTCGTCCAGAATTTAACTCACGGTGTAAAGAACTTGTTATGCTCGAGTCTGTTGTTGCCTGAATATATTGCGTGTGTGAAATACAATTGTTGTGTGTATATTAATCATTTCGTACAAAAGTCCGTATAAAAATTCTTTTGATGCTATTGAAGAAGAATGTCGACAATTGATGAAGAACAAAAAGTAAAGTGTCATTAATTTATATACATTTATGAGTAATATTGTTTCTAATTTCCATTAAAAATGTTTGCATACATCTTAAAATTTATATTATCTTTTTACTTTGATTTGGAATAAATTTTTTTCTTAATAAATAATCGTTAATTTTCAACTTATATACATATATATATATAAGCATAATTGAATAAAGAAAATTGGAAAAGAAAGATTTTCCGTGATTAAATTTTGAAAAATCAAATGAATAACAAAACACAATTAATTTTATAATTAGAGTTTAGTGTAATACAATTTGAATATTTGCAGTATTTTAATCACGAAATATTGATAATGTTGCATTATCGCTTAAAATCATATTAATATGAAATTTCTCAAATATTTTATTTACTTTGAAGTTTTACAATAACCATATCACAATAATTATTAATCTATTCGGCTTTTTCACATTGACTGCACCAAGATGATATTTGTATAAGAAAAAAGGAGAAGATGGATACAATGTTCATACGAGATGAAGTGACAAGTTCCATCCATCATTATATTATATTCTTTTTATATTAATTTAATTAATTTTATTTTTATGATCATAACGACAATTAATGTATTTTATTTCATAATATTGCATAACATTATTTTTGGACTATATTTGTAGCTTGAATATTGTTTTTACTTACATGTCATATATGTTATATATGTTATTTATCTCAAAATTTTTAATTATGTATTTACTAATTTTAATCAACTGAATATTATTTTATGCAATTGTGGCTGACAAAGACTGATTGAATTAGGTCAAAACTGGTTCCATTATATCGTCCTAATTTTAAATTGACAAATTAGAATTATATAATTAATCATACATCTTTTATCTTTGCGTATTTTGGCCTATTTTTTTAACATTTTATTTTATTCTTTTTTAGAATAACAGACAAAATTTTATAAGTTAATATTTGAAGTTAAATTATAGATATAATGCAAAGTATTAGAAAATAAATAATAATTTCTATATTTCTGCTGAAGAAGAATTCATTCTGAACTAGCCAAAGTATTAGTAACAGCATATTAGAAAATTAAAAATATTTTATATAACAGACTATATCAGATCATACATAGAGTAACTCCGGCAAATACGCCGCGCTGGGATTTACGCCGCAGAAATCAGAAAAAATAGAAGGGAATAATTTTCCCGCAACTACTCTGTTACATGCCTTTATGTTATATTAGTATAGTGTTCCGATTTCAGTTTCTTACTGTTAATATTAATGAAATTATTGTGAATTGAATCGATATTGGTTCACTGTGTTAAGTAGCACCATCATAAACTATAATCTACATAAAATGATTACTGTAGGACGTGCAAAAGACTTAGTAGTTATTTCGTGATACATGAAAGTAGAGGAATAATAAAGCATGTATAACAAAACATAAGTACTTTGCTTTTGTATTCTTTGTTTAGTTTGTTGTTTTGTATATCCCACTTGTTTGGAATATACGGCATTTTCAACAGGCAAGATTTATGCCCAAAGCATACAAAGTGCATAGATTGAATTCAGTGCACTAAATGCAATAAACGCATTACATAAAATATGTACCTCATAACCCTATGAGGTATATAACCCAATATGTATCTCATAATCCTTGTAATACATCTGGCAAGATTGTAATTATTATTTATTACTTCATATATATATTTATCATTCTTATTCCTTAATAAAACTTTTATGAACGCATTTTATAAGTTATTGCGTCATTTTACATGTTATTTATATGCATTATTTGTAAATTTTTCGTGCATATCCTTCCTCCCTCTATGAGTAGCCATATATCCCATCCCTATGGGATATATGGCAAAAATGCAAGGGTTTAAAAAAGTTCATTTTTTAATACGAAATGTAAATATTTCAGATTTCTAATATTTTTTTCATAATAGTAGACAGTACAAAGTTTTAACTGATATAGTTCATTTACTTTAAATATAGTAAATAATACTTAATAAATTAAGTTTTTGATAGGTGCGGCGTATATACCGGAGTCACCCTACTACTATTTTTTTTCTTGGAAATGAATAATAGTCCGAAGTTAGGGAGAAAAATTTATTTATTATCAATTTACCTATTTAAACTAACGGCGATATTGAAAAAACTAACCGGAAGTAACCTCTGAACCAGGTTTGACCAAGTAAATAGGAACATAGGTCGCAAGAAGACATTGTTGGATAGGTCTTTTAAAATTCAACAATTTTTGCTTAAACTTTTTTTCATATCACGATTTATGAGGAAAATAAAATAATATCACAAATATGAGTCATCGAGACATTAATATCGAGAATTCAAATTAAAATTTTAACCAAAAACCGATAAGAGATCAATCTTACGTGATCAATTGAATGGTATTTATGTTTTTAGAAATAAAGTAGAAAGTAAAGAAACTATAACAGATCCTTAAATTTTTAATTTAAACATAGGTGAATAAAATATCATTGGATAGGTCTATTGCAAAAAATATTTTTAAATAAAAAAGTTTTAATATCTTTTATTCTTAACAAAAGATAATATTATTTCTTATTAATGTTTTTGTTTCAATTAAAATAAAAATAGAAGAAAAAGTATTTTTAAAATTTCTTAATCACATATAGTTTGATCCTACAAATGTACTTAATTTAAACTCCAGATAATTATCAGTGTCTAAATAAATGAATGATTCATAATCTATGACATTTCCTTATTTTTCTCGTAAACTGTAATATTAAAAAAATTTTAAGCAAGTGTTATTTATTTTTAAAAGACTTAGTCAACAATTTCTACGAACTCTACTTCTATTTAAAATTTCAGACTTGACTCAGATCTATCCTACTTTCAACAGTTCCGGAAAACTAAAATGCCACTGTTAGATAATTCAGATAGCTTTAGTAATAAAAATTCTTTTCCCAACTTCCAAATTCATTTTTCAAAAAAGGATAATACAGATAGTTTGATACATTCTGTGTAGATTAAATATAGTTATCTTTGTATATCTAAAGATTACAAAATCTTATGAAAGAACAGTTTTATATTAGAAATAAAAAAAGAAAAGAGCAAGGGAGATTTATATCTTTCGGATAAAAACAACATAAAAGAACCTTTACTATCTTATAGTTACATTGAAATAGCACATAGTAAAGAAACGTATTAAATTTCTCGTTATTTCCGACAAAATTTAATACGCTCATGATACGTAAACCTGCGATATAACTCGCTGCGAATTGTAGAGAAAATAGGGAACTTGCGCGTTTCATCTTGGAGGTGCGATGAATTAAGCGCGTTCAGCGCGACATAAATTAATTGCAGCTCCTCATCAAAATCGCATGACTGTTTCAGGCGGATCTACAGAATCGTGCGTCGCGGCATAATCACGTGCGTCGCACGAACAGCGATTTAGGAGGGCAGAGATTGCTCCAATGGGACACCAGATCTGGATACGTTCACAATTATCGCAGGATGCTGTCAACTCCGTCACCGATCAAATCGAGACCGCCAAGGCTCAGCCCGAGGCACTCCTCCCATGATATCGTTACGCTCAGAAGGTGCGTTTAATCATCACAATCGCGCTTGTGTTCAAGCAACCCTTGTCGCGTACGCCTCATTAAATCATCGCCATTTGCGAATCACGTCGGCTCTTCGCGAAGGCTGGGGAAACCCAGGCAACCGTTGCATTTGGATCCTTGAACTGATAGAAGTACGGTTGCTTAGAGAAGCCTCTTGAAAAGCTTTAACAAGAGAAAAATGTATAAATATAAAGAACTTTTTTCTTTTTAGATAGGTATAAAACCATCGAAGCTATTCAAGCGATTTTCAGTAATGAGAAAAGGAGTTTGAATAAAGCAAACCCTATTAAAAGCTTTAATGATCTTTCTTATTATTCTCAAAGCTACTTTCTTAATGTATTCTATCTAAAAGATTTGCTGAACAGAGAATTATAACTAAGAGAGAAGTTTTCTTCTCATAATATCGTCTTATAATGTTATTATCCTATTTTTCATTACATAATTCCTTCAGATCTCAAATCGAAGCATTTAAAAATATTTATAAGTATATATTTTTATGCGTAAAATTATTACATTCGATAAATACATGATTTAATTATGAAATATATTACTTTTCTTAATATATTCTATCTAAAGAATTATGAAATTTAAAAAATGGAACTAGAATTGAAAGAAAGATTTTTTTTGGAATATCATCTTACAATATTATTATCTTACATTTTCTCTTTTGTGTGATTTTTTTCCAAATACCTAAATACTAAATTAAAACCTTTAAAATGTATGAATGTCTTGTTTAACGCATAAAATATATAAAATATCATATTCGACAATAGATTTAATCAAAATATATGCTACTTTTTAAAATGTGTTTTATCTAAAAAAGTTACAAGATTTTTTTAAATTGAATTGTAATTGATTGAGGTTTTCTTCTGTATAATATTATCTCATAATATTATTATTTTACACACCTTTTATTAGAATTTTTTAAAATATCAAACTAAAGCTTTTAAAAATATTGAATATTTTGTTTTACGCTCAAAATTGTCACATTCTATTTGACAGATGTATTGTACAAATTAAAATATATATTTGAGATCCAAGCAACGTTTCCTTGGGTTTCCAGAATCGAGGCGAGCATAATCTTTCGCACTCTGCAAGTGTGAAAAAGCTAGCAGTGTCAAGGAGGCATTAAAAGAAAAGAGAAACATACGAAGTAAAAAGATATATCGCTTGTTAACTCCGCTCTTTTTAGCCGCACGGCCATACCTACTGTAGCCTCGCTCGCTCGCTGCTTTTTTATTTTCGAATCAATAACAATTCTGACTTCCTCTCACAAACGCGACACTTATATTGCGATTCCCACATCTCGAATCAACAACCCCCGAAAAACAAGTGACAACTTGGGAAAACTTAAAATTCTTTGTTCTCGAACCTTTCCAGTAAATCGAGGGAGACCAGTGGTAGGTAGACGGGTATTATAACAAACCACCTTCTTTTAATCTTTCCTCCAGTAAAAAGTTGATCTGTGCCACGCGTAACATACGTATATATACATATGTATATATACATACCTCTTGTCGTGTGTTGTACTCTATATATTATACATATACATATTATACCTACCTATACTGTAATCTGTTGCTGAATGTTGTAACCGATATGCTTAATACCTGAGTACACGCTTTTGTCGATCCCTTCGCTCGATTCGCCGCACGTTAACGCGGTACAAAAACGAATTAATGTCGAATAACGTTTTCTCTTTTTCTCGCGGTCTTTAGTAACGCGAAAGGGAGGAGTTCTCGGACAAATTTGAGGCGGTCGCTTAGCCAGCCACTGGGAATCAATCAGCTTTCGCCGTTAATGCGCGTCAAAACCGCAGGTAAACATCATACTTGACCTTTTAACTTAAGATAGACTTCGAGCTCTCTGACGTAGATCACGTTCCTCTCGTCTTGTCTACCAAGCACGCGCGTAGACCGTTCTCTTATCGTCTGCAAAATACGAGAGACGGCACGTCTCTTCTTGAATCATCTCTATTCGAGAAGAATTACTCATACCACTCGAAATATTATTCTCAAATTAATCGTAGATTGTTCTAGATTTTTAAAAGATACATTATAATTATATTAATGTAATATAAAAAAAATTGAGAAAGAAAAACGCAAGAGAATGATACAGAAACTAAGATTCTTTTTATGATCTTTAATGATCATTTTTATTGAGTAAATAATTCAAAAAGATATTTTCATGCGGTATCGGAATTGTTGGAGGGATTCTGTCAGAACGCGTTTGCTGGGTGGACAGAGTTTACACGCCAGTAGAAAAACCTCGATGACATCTAGTGCACTGTATACCACAGAGATCACCAGTTTCTCTCTAGACATCACCTTGAAGAGTATTCAGCATGCATTCCTCGTAAAAATATTGTTGAAACATTCACATCGTGTTGCCATTGAATGCACCCTCTTAATAAAGAGAAAGAAAAGAGAAGGGAAGCTAATTGTGCGAGAGTAAGGAATGGGACGTCCCTATTGTAATAATCATGCTCAGTTTCATCCCTGTAAGAACGTTGCTTCGTGTGGAAACGTTTCTGTTTTGCTTTATAATAATAAGGAAACCCGGTTTGCCGGAGAACCTAGTAAAAGCATTTTCTTGCACGTTCGTAGCTCTCCTTCTCGCGAGAGATGCGACTTCCCGAGGGTGCGATCAATTCGCACGTACGTGGTTAACTGAATACTTAAGAGAGATACTCCGGCGGGCTTGGTTACCTTCTTTCGAGGAATCTCATGAAAACTACTGTTTCATTCTTTTTCCGCTCACGCCGAGAACTGCACAATGGACGGTTTTTGGCCCGGGAGCTGACGTACTTGTTGTCCCAATAACTTCCAGAGGGATTCCTTCGACGAGCGTAAACGGAGCGAAATGTCGTTCACGTTATAGGAACGCTTTGTAGGAATCGATTGTTTTGTTCAGACAAAACATTTATATTAAAGAATTAAATGAAAAGATATTTCTTTAAAAAAAGTTAATTTTGTTAGGTTTATTTTTTTATATTTTTAATATCCTCTTTGTAATTTTGCAAATAAGTTGCAATATATTTATTAAAAAGATAACGATATATTATCGATATATGTGCCGATTAATTTCCATGTTTATTTCTTCAACTATGTTTTATTTAAAATTTGAGTCAATATTTGGACAATCTGTTTAAGGGTATGTACTCACATTGTTTATTTATTTCTACTACAACAAAATTCTATTCCTAAAAAAGTAGGCGCGAGATTACCCAGTGGCAACGTGCTATCAGAGGACGAGCAGGATGGAAGAGCCGGAACATCAGAAGACGATGAAATGATGTCTGATTCCGAATCTTCGATCGCTTCCTTGACGGATAAAAAAAAATCATTCGAGCAAACGATGGATGAGGAGATTGTCATGTTAGCTGAAGCCGTTTGGGATCATGTGGCAATGGAGTCGGAAGAGTTGGCTTTTCGTGCTGGGGATGTCATCGATGTTCTCGATACCCTGGACAGGGATTGGTGGTGGGGTAGCTGCAGAGGAGAGTATGGATGGTTCCCTGCCGCTTTTGTCAGGGTATAAATATCCTTAAATAAATCCGTACGATTTTTATAATAATAATAAATATTATTTATAATACATAAAATGTTTAATATAATAATTAATATGTATACAATATAATTATCATATTAATAATTTATCAACGAATTATACATGCCATTT
>JAANIC010002588.1:601142-612574 GCA_017607545.1 Acromyrmex charruanus
CAAGTAATAATATCATAATTATTTATTTTTTAAATAATTATAATTATTTTAATTATCGAATTTTTTACGTAATTAAATTAAATTAAACGTATATATAATAAATAAACTCAGTGAAATAAATTTGTTTGTAAAGTTGCGCGTGAGTCAAGAGGACACGGTGGAGGATTGTCTGGCTGCGATGGTTTCGGGAGGGTCCTCAGGTACTCAGCTCAGAAGACGAACAAGTATCTCCCTACTCTCGAACGAGCAAGTAAGAACTAGCGTGGTCCGCGAGCTTGTCCAGACTGAGCGCGATTTCGTCAAGGTTCTACGCGACGTGGCTGAAGGTTACATCGCGGAATGCCGCAGGCGAACGGATATGTTTACCGAGGAGCAGATCGAGACGATCTTCATCAACCTCGAAGAGCTCCTAGACTTTCAATCCGAATTCCTGAAGGACCTTGAAGATCGCATCGACTGGAACGCGCCGTACAAAAGCTGCGTTGGCGAATGCTTCCTCAATCATGTTAGCATTATCAAATTTATATTGAATTTTCTTTTTTTGTTGATAATCCCATTTATATGAATAATGAATTAATTGATACGTCTGTAAGTGTGTTCATTCTACTTGACTTTCTCGAACTATATATAGAAAGTTAGAGAGACGTTAGAAAGAATTCTGTTTTACATACCTTTAGATAAAGTTAAAAAGGAGGTGCTATTGATTCTTTCAGAGGGCGGGTTTTCGCATGTATTCCGAATACTGCAACAGCCACCCAATGGCCACGGCAACGCTGCAAGAGCTTTATCAGCACAATCGTTATAGCAAATTTTTCGAGGCTTGTCGATTGATGAGGGGCCTCATAGAAATCCCCTTGGATGGATATTTATTGACTCCCATCCAACGAATATGCAAATATCCTCTTCAATTGGCGGAGCTGCTGAAATATACGAAGACCGATCATCCGGATTATCACAAGATCCAGGAGGCCTTGGAAGCGATGAGAGACGTCGCTGTATTGATCAACGAGAGAAAAAGGCGGATGGAAAGTTTGGAAAAGTTAGCCTCATGGCAATTGCGCGTAGAAGGTTGGGAGGTATGTCACGTTCCATAGTTGCAAAAAATTGTCTTTAAAATTTACATTTTGGCTACAATACCGATTTTGCCTGAATAATGCGAGCTTTATTTTAAATGGTTAATTAAAAAAAATTTGTTGAAAAATATGTTTAATATCGATGACAATCGGTCGCAGGGTGAGGATCTCATAGAAGTTTCGTCGCAACTTATTTATCAAGGTGAGGCGATGAGAGTGAAGACCGGTATGTGGACGAACAACATTACGTTATTCCTTTTCGATCATCAACTGGTCTATTGCAAAAAGGACATTCTCAAGCGTAATACTTACGTCTACAAAGGTCGCATTTATCTCGACACTAGCGAAGTCATTGATGTGCCTGATGGAAAAGGTAATGCATTTCTCGATAATTTAAATTGTTATATCTTTTACGATAAGAAAGTAATAATTCATAAATTTTATAATTTTATATAATTTTATTTTTTGTCATTTTGTATATTACTTATCATAGCAAAGCACATTATTAAATAATTAAAATAGAATTGGTAGGATCTACGATGTACATATAACTGATCACGATTTGTAAGGAAGATATATCAAATTAATAATTGATTTTCTTCGTAGACCTTCAATCGGGGGTAACAGTGAGACATTGTCTGAAGGTGTACAGCTGCGTCCGAGACAAATGGCTACTTTTTTGTTGCCGCACAGCGGAAGAGAAACGGCGATGGCTAGCGGCAATGGCTGAGGAACGAAGGCTGGTGGCTCAGGATAGAAACGATGGATTGGAGTTTCCAGCAGCAGCTAGGCAACTTGCCAGGCTTGCCGCCAGCAGACAGCAGAACAGGCCACCGATCAAACCTCGCAGTAAATATTTGCCACTGTGACATTATCTATAATCATATTAATAAGATACCATTTTATTTTTAAGAATAAGTACGACCGTGTAATATATATAAATATGAGAGAGAACGCCAATAATCTGTGAAGATTAAATGTTATGAATACAATATAGATTTTTAATTTAGAGATTTAATTATCTCACAAGTGTCGATTTCCCTGAGACTGTGCATACATGTAATACATTGAAAAATATCAGACACGTATTTTTTTTATATCTGCCCAAAAGTCGTTTTAAGGGTAGAAAACGCCCTTATGAATGTATAGAGACACCGACGAGATACTATTAAAGACCGTCAATCCTGAGCAAATTTTCGGCGGTATAAAAAGGGCCCAGAAGGCCCGGAGGTAATTGAAGAACGCTGTCATTATCGACAATTGATATAAATTTGCTATTATTAACATAAATATTTGTATTATCCATTATTAAATTCATGATTTTTTATTATATAAATGTTCCATAAATAAATTATGCATTAGCTTGTAAAGCTATAATATCTTATATATTGCAGAAAAATTACAATTTTTTCTCTGCAGTTATCATCTCTGTTGATAATCAAACTTTGACGATAACACTGAAATCACAATTTTAAAGAAAAATCGATAGTATTATTGAGAGTATTATTGAGTTCTAAATCGATAGTATTATTGAGAGTATTATTGAGTTCTAAATGCATAAATACATCTACTAACTAATCAAATCATAAAATTAATACAATATTATCAGTTTTTAATTCTTAATCACTTCAATATTCTCAAGGACTCCCATAAGGATGTCGGTCTTTATAGTATCTCGTCGGTGATAGGGATGAATTCCAGTATTTCCAGAACAAAAAATCTTGTTATCTTAATTTAAAAAAAATCAAATCCGCCATATTAGTTCCACCATATTGAATTTTCAAAAATTGGGAGCAGATTTGGATTCAGCAACTTCGAAAATCACCATATACCCCATTCTGTAACAAACGAGTACTTCGTCAAATACTAGAATTCACCCCTATATATTCAGACGTTTTTTATCTTTAAAACGGCTTTTGGACAGATATAAAAGAATACGTGTCAGATATTTTTCAATGTACTACATGTATGCACAGTCTCAGGGAAATCGATATATGGCATTTGGGTAGTGTTACTTGTCAGATGTGATCACTGTACGCTAATAACATAAATATAAGGCGCCGAAACATTCGAACATTCCTATATATGAAATAATTCCCTCTAAATTAATTCTGTAAAGAATTTATTGCGAAAAATATTACCTCAGTCAGGATTTTATTTTTAGCTTTTCTTTGGAATATTTTTCATTGTAATATCTCGCATTTTATTTTGTATTCATTTGTATCCGATTTTGAACGATTTAATTTGATTTATTCGATATCGACTTATTTTATCTTATATTAATTTAATAATGTTGCAGATAAAACGTATAAGAGGGAGTCTGCGTACGAGATGCCCACAACAATGGTCGGTGGTCAAGGCACCACTAATTCGTTGGGACGGAAGGTTGGGACATGGTTTATGTTTGGTAGCAGTAAGAAAAGTGCACGGCTTCAACCGTCCTGAGACAGGCCTACCTTCGTACCGTATATTGACCTGTAAGCTGCAGCTAATAACGCTGCATCGTCCTATCGAAATCCTGGCGCGAGACATCTCGATATTGGTTGCTTCGAAACTTAGGAACCTTTGCGAGCAGACACTCGAGAATATCTTTGTTAACTGATATTCCAATCAGAGTAATGCTCACTTTGCAACCGGTCAAATCATGGAAATTATTCTTCGTGGATCGATGAACGAACCACTGATCGCTAGGACCGAGGATGAACAGCGCCTCGTCATATATACGGCACGAAGGTGTTAATTCATAAGTGGCTTTTGTCCTACGAAGTATACCTCGAATCTTCTTCTAAGGCAGGGAAAATAATCGTTATCAACCGATCTTGATCATTGTCCGTGGAGAGGAAAATAGAAGAAACTTCCAATTTTTCCGATTTTTCATTTACTGCCTCTCTCACGAAAACAGATGTTTGTCTCTATCAAATGTCATCGTCCAATTTAGATATTTGCGGGCAAAAGTCGCTCATTATGCCTAACCAGGATTTTGTGAATCTTCGAATCGGTGCTCCCCTAATTATTAGGTCTTAAAAGCAATGTTCGATCATCTTCGACGTTACGTATACGGCGGTGCTTAGTCTGAAATTAACACTGACTAAAGACAGAACGTTTCGAAGAAGAAAAATATTTGTTACGAGCTGAGAAAGATGTATAATCGATCTTGTAGATATTTGACGTTAAAAACTACATTAATGGTAGCGGACATGAGGGTAGATTAGAAAAGTAGAGAGACATTTAGAGAAGTAGATAGTAAATATATAATAACATAAAGTCAATAGCGGGCTTATGAAGTACTAAAGAGAAAGTACTAGTCATTCTTCATTGCGAATTCTTGGTAAACGCCGATGAAAACATGATATACATAATATATGATGTATTGTTACACACGCAATCGCTTTTTGGGTAAAGCTGGCATGGTACGTCACACGGCTGTATTTTTTATGATAATCGAAAGACTGACGACCGAGATGCTTCCTCAAGAGGAAACCTTGAGGTTGTAATCTTGAGAGAGAAATGCGACGGGATCGATCAGGAAATATTTGAATTGAATTAAACGAGCTTCGCCTTCGTCTAGATTATTTGACTATTTTGAGAATAATTTTTTCGACCAATTTTATGTACAACGAGAATCGTTTGTAATAACACGTTCTGCGCAAGTGTCAGCAAGTTCGATCACGAAATTCATATTGATTGATTTTGCGAGGAAATTCTGATCAGCGATTCCGCATACCACTTTTCTCTCAACGAAAATATAGATGTATTTTGTAGAGAAAATCTCCAGCGAGCTATACAAGGTAACTCTTACTGCCTAACTAATGTTCGTTATTTCGCGTCATAATGGTAATATTTGTAGTAGTTTGTACGAAATTGTGAAAGGACAAGGAAAAAACGAGAAGATGAAACGCAAGAGCAAAGGAAAGAAAAATAAAATTTATGTTTTCGCGGAACAACATAGTAGCAGTATTATTCATACAAATGAAAAAAGTGATTAGTCAAGATATGTCAAGATATGTAAGTACTCGCATATCACGCCTCCTTATTCAACTGCGATATAAAAGCGCCAAGCTTTTAAAAGAAAAAAAAAAGATGAAGGAAAAAAGAAAGAGGAAAAAGGAGATGATTGAGGGAATCTCTCAATTTTTTCTACTCTTGTATGAAAGATGCAGACCTAGCAACGAGAAAATATCTGTCAGCCAGCAGAACCTCTGTGTTAATTATGCATATTATCTATGCGGTCCCTTGACAAAATGTTCGATCTTGCAGTTTTAGCGACTCACGGATTCTGAAAGTTTCCAACACTGCCAATAAGTTTAAAGAAATACGTCTTCGTTCATTAGAATTGTTTGATTCGGTCTGTAATAAGAGAAAAAGAAATCGGTGCATTTTCGATTTTCTCTCTACATACATACGAGGGACAAACGCGATTATTCTGTCTTTTTGATATTTGTGTCTAAAGGGATGTAACACAAGTATGGGGCGAGGCGATATTTACGTTTTGTATAACACAGAAAAATATATTTTTACTTATTTCTTGACAGCGTAAATTACTATATATGACGAGGACAATATAATGATAAAAGAATGGATCAAGATTCCTACTGTACAGAGAGATCATTAGCCTGTTGATGTTTAGACTTAGGAGAGGCGCAATTTGTTGCTGGACCCAACTCATTTCAGAGTTATTTTTATAGAAGAAATGACTCATTAGTTCGAATGTGATTTTTTCAATAAGTATCGCTAATACATGAAATGCTTTAATGGCCAACATAAGTATAAGGAAGAGACGTAATTTGTCAAAAATAAGTAGCGGAAAGATCCCAAGCAACACGCAAGTCTAAGAGATCCTTCAGAGGAACGCCTTCTCAATAAGTTTTAGAGGCATCTTTTGATGACACTCGTGTTGTCTATGGGATATGATATTGTGTAATGCACAAGTAAGCACAACTTTTCACAAACAATTCACAAAACTGTATTTGCACTGTCACGACGGAGAAGTAATCGAAATCCGTGAACATTTCGTATCTTGCATTCACGAGCTCTCATATACAGGTGTCTCTCATTGACAGGTGAATTACATATCTAACGTAATCTCAACACCGATTAATTTATATTTCGGAGAACTTATCCTCCCTCCCCCTTTTTTCAGAAACTGTCATACAAACAGGATCTGCACAAAACTTGAAGAAAAACGCTTCGAAGCAATAAGTATTAAACTAAGCGTTATTGTTATAATTTAGAGTTACATATAACGTGTTTAAAAACGTCTTTATATTTTCCTTGAGATTTGATATTGATAACCGTGTGCGTACACTCTGACGATGAAGTAAATAGATAATTTGTTTCTATTTTTTTCCGTAGCGAGCTCGCGCTACACTAACGATGCAAGAGGAAAAGCACTGATAACGCATGATATCGCTGTTTTCTGTAAATATATAGACGTATTTTGTAAGTGTAAATACTGTAGACCTACTTTCTTGTTAGAAGAAATAACTTCACGTTTTGTAGTAATTAAATGAAACTTACTATTTAAGCAATATATCTGACGTTCATATAGTTGATTACTGATTAAACGGTGATATCATTTTGTATATTTGTATATTTCTTTAATTTAATCATCTTGACGATGACTCGTCATTGCGAAATTAATTGTTCGCTAATTATTGTTTACAATATGTACAATAGAATGTTATACAATGATTGTCATTGTTCTTCAAATACAAAAACAAACAAACACACTCACTCACTCACATACATACACACGCGCGCGCACGTGCGCATATATACACCACAGGATGTTTCAAGATTTCGCGATACAAAATACTATAGTAAGAAAGTTCTTGAAAAATTAAGTAAAAAAGTTATTCACAAATTTTTATTTTAAGCAGTAATTTTTGGAATGATGAGAATTTAAATATGGCCAATTACTAATCTAATTACATTTAGATGATCTGTCCATGAATTATACTTGCAGTAGTATTAATTAACGGTGGTGAACGCGCCTTTCAGCGCGCTCATTAATACATAGATAATCTGTAATTGGCCATAAATTCTTGTATCTCAAAACTTATTGCTTAAAATAAAAATTCATAAATAACTTTTTACTTAACTTTTCCAAAACTTTCTTGCTATAGTATTTTGAGTCATGAATTTTGGGACACACTGTATATACATATGCTGAGTTACAAATATGTAAATAAACATTTTATAACTATTATACTTGTCCATGTGTTCTTATTCCATCTTGTCATAAAGATATTCATTTATATCAGCAACAAAATATGAACAGGAAATCATTTATAAAGATATATAATCCTTATAAAGATTTAAGTACCGAGTATAGTTATATCTTCGTGTTTTGAAACTTGGTTTTTCAATTGTGAATTTTCGTCTCTTAATTCAGTTACGACTTGCTGCAGCTGATCAATTTCTTCCATTAATAGCACATTTTCATTTAAGCTAAGAGTTAATTTGTCTGGAGCATCTTTTAATTCCATAATGTATTCATAAGCTCGTGCTAGAATACCTCCTTTGCTCTATAAATTAATATTATGATTAAATAATGTAAGTTATAACATAAAGTCAAAAATGATAAAAAGATATAATAGATATAATCTTTAACCGATGTCGTGAAGAAACCATTAATCATATAAACTTTTTTATTATATAACTTTTTGATGTTTAGACTCTCATTTATCCATTTTTAATAAAAATTAATAATAAAAACTAAAAATTAATATTGATCCTCATTTAAAGCATGTTAATAGACTTTGACAGATATTGAAAAATTTGATAAGGTTCCAATGGACTCACGACGACAGTTGAAGATTAAGAATTTACAATATAAGGACAACAGTCAAGAACGAATAAAAATTAAAGAAAATAAATTAAGTAATAGTAAATAATTTATTTGCATTTCTTTAGCCATTGTCCTTATATTGATTTGCAGCTAACAAACCTTCTATTTATTTAATAAGAATTTACAAATTTCTTACTAGTGTTTCTAAATTTGGTTTTGTGTCTTCTTCATCCATGTACTGCTCACAATCTGCTAAGAGTTTTGCTAACTTAGAAATCCAATTGCTAATTTTGTCCCTTCTACGTCTTTCAACTTCATTATGTGTTACCCTTCGTCTTTCATCCCTCTAAATATAATTATCTTTCTAAACAAAATAATGATAATGTAAAATGTATCAGTAATATTAAGTGATTTACCTTCTTTACAGTAGTTATAATATTCTGTGATCCTTCTATATGCAGTTTAGCTACACTAGGTACAACTGCTTTAGTGGATTCTGTCGTTACAATGTCATTGCTATTACTGAGTACATATAATTGTCCATTTAGAGGTGCAGTCAAAACTTGGACAGTATTATTCACAGGAGTAGCTATCGAAATTTCGTTATCCTCTCTACTATCGTTGCTGACCTGCATAACTTTGTATGCTACTGTATTGTTACGTCTATTTATTGCATACAGGTGGTACTGAATGTCATCCTGTTGTTCATCAGCATCACAATCCACTATTTCAGCTTCTTCCAAAACTACATCAACAGTCTCGGCTCCTATTACATTTTCATTTGCACTGCAACATGAGTGTTGTTTTATTATCAAGAAAAGAAATATATATTTACAGTATTAAATGATGAACACAAAACTGCACTTCTAAAAAATATTTATACCTTTCGTCAATAGTATCAAAATGATTGGTCTCCATTTTGATACGCGGCAATACTTTTATGATCATAAATTTAATATATAAATAATATAAAACGCGTTAAAGTATTTGTAGTAATTATACCGAAAAAATTACAAACCGGTATTCTTGTAATGATCTACACATGGTGGAATTCTAAAGGTGAGAAGCATTGCGCATAATAGGGAATGTGGGGATGGAATTTCGTCCAATCAGACACCAACGAGATGCAATCAACACAATAGGTGCTTTCAGTACTACCAGAGAGAAGCTTGAGAACAGCCATGTCCAGGATTTAGCTGTTAAGGGCTCCGCACAATAAAAGGAACAGAGAATAAGAATTTCAACCTATCAGAAATCATGTATTGTGAAATACACAATTTCTGATAGGTTGAAATTCTTAGAGGCTCCGCACAATAAAAGGAACAGAGAACAGAGAATTTCAACCTATCAGAAATCATGTATTGTGGAATATATAGTTTCTGATAGGTTCTCTATTCCCTTTATTTTGAAGCGCCTCTCTATCTCTGTCTCTTTTCTGCTTTAAAACAAGACAGACAGAGTTTTAAGTTTCACTTAAAGTCAAAGTAACGTTGGTGCAATCAAGTAAGTGTTACGACAATTCTTATTCAGATTCTTTGACAAAACTGTAAAGGCTTAAACATAATAGGCACAGGCAATAGGCATAGGCAACAGAGAATAACGAGCTGCCCAATCAGAGCTTTGGTGTGTAAGTTCGATATTATTATATCCCATATTGTGTTTAAGCCTTAAGTTGTCTTGTAATAAGCTTATTAAGGGGAGCGTACTGCGCGGCGCGGTAGTCGACTTAAGCCAGGTTCACACCTCACAGAAAAGCGGGAGCCAATCGGAATTCACGGTAGTAGTAGACGATACATTCCGCTTGTCTGCTTCTGTTTTTCCGCGAGTTCTGATTGGCTTCCGCTTTTCCGCTTTCTGCTTTTCCAAGGTGTGAACGCTCTCTTATACGTCATTATTTCGGCAATTCGTTGGACGAATGGCAATGGGGAGAATCATGGAGAACGCGCTACAGTTGACGGAATCGGTACGTCAGTCCGATTGGTGGGATAATCCGGGTTCTGGTTGTAACAAATCTTAAACATATAATAACACAGGCCGACATGAATTTTGATTTAGAAATAGTAGTAAATGCTTTATTACATTTCAAAATATAATTCATTAAGTATTATACTTATGAATGAAAGGAAATATTGCCGTTCTTCCACCAATACATATCACATAGCTCGCATTTTTGTAAGATTTCGTCAATCATTTTTGTAAGATTTCGTCAATTATAACTTATCAGTTAAAATATCACTGCATGATATATTTAAAATTGCTGATCATTTCTCATATGTCATTTTGAGTATGCGTGTCGTGCATTTGATACTATAAAGAATAGAATGCATTTACTGTCTCTTTCTATCTAATGGGAAAGTGCATGTCTATAAAATCTATGGTAATTAAAGTTATCAAATTATCAAGACAAAGAGTTAAATTAAAGTATCATAATTATAATATATAATTAAAGAGTTAAGTGTATTAAGAAAATTAAAAATTACATAATTTACACTTATCCACATAACATGATTCGGCTACGACCTACGAGATTGATCGATTTGTGTTGTATGTATTTTTATTGTTATCGTATAATTTCGCATTATTAAATTTGTTAATTATGCTTCTATGTCATCATTTTTATTATATTTTTGAACAACATTTATAATTGTATATTATAAATAATTATTATAATTATAATATTAAATTGTATAAAGAATTACAATAAAGAATAATATTAAAAAAGTTATTGCAATTTCATTAGTGAAATGCAATAAAATAATGAAATATAAAAATAAAAAATAAATTAAAAATAATATTTACCTGCAAAAATAGGCTACTAAACTAAATTTATTAATAGCTCGTCTTTTTTTGAGTGAGTATACTTACAAAGAAAAGAGGATCGCTAAAATTGGCGAAAGTGGAGGGCCTCTATAGCTCGTTTTTACTAAATTATACCTTAAATTGACAATATATATTTAGAGAGAAAATTGAATTTATTAAAAGTCTCTATAATTGCTAATTATAAAGACTTTGATACATACTCGCAATTATGTTAGTTAAAACGGGCTGAAAATTGGCATAAAGAAACATAACTTTGTAATTTTATAAGATATTATAAGATAAATATTATAAGAAAACAAAATTCACTAAATTAGTTAACTTATTTGAATTTTCAATTTTGTTTATTAAAATTCAACAATTTTTATTTATATATGTAGGAAGTGCGAAATTAAAATTAAAATTTTGTTTAAGAACCCATTAAACTATCCCTCCTAGCATGCTTCTATCCTGAGAGTTTAGTGTAGGGACGAACCACATCTACTTTCGATGATACGATTTTATCAATAGTGTCAGAAAATGTATGTAGTCACATAATTCCCAATTTGAAAATGGATGTACTATCGGTACGGGCGACTTCGACGATAACAGGAAAAAGGCCGGCATAGCTTTTCTCAGGTTTCTCTCTGCAGAGAAACTCTCATTGATAGACATGCCACAAATTTTAAAAGATTTATTCGATATGAAATGAAAAGATCATGTTCCAATTAAACTAGTTGTTAAATAAATAATTTAATAAATGATTTAAAGTT
>JAANIC010002588.1:623980-634712 GCA_017607545.1 Acromyrmex charruanus
TCCACGAATTATCGCTATCTTCACTATCCGAATCTCCCCATATGGATCGTGATTTCTTTCTCTTTGGTCGAGCACTCTCGTCACTGTCATCGTTAACTAAAACAAAGTTTATTTAAATAATTTTTTAAAGTTTTACTTTAAAATTATAATCGAATATTTTATTATGAACATTAATGTAGATGATATAAATTACTTCAAAAATTCTGTATGTCTATTTTAATTTTTTAAATTGTATTTCTATAAATAAAATGCAGAAATAATAATCATTTGATAAATAATTTAAAATTTTCAGATAAAAATTAATTATTTATGTAAATTATATAATTAAATTAAATAATATTTATGTAACAAAATATTTGTATAAAATCCAAATATGACATGGTTTCATGTAAAAATAGTCAATTGTAGAACAAATTCCGGGTTCAATCTTTATTCTTATCCTTCTTATAGCTTAATTTAAAAAGTTGATTAAAGGTTTTTTGAGTGAAAAAAATATGAAATTATTATAATCGGTTTCAGGAATAAATTAATAAATACACATAGAAGATATATACAGATATTAAAAAGTAGAATAAACAGTTTCATTGCCAAAACTTACTAAAATCATCATCGTAGGCCCTAGTCATGCGCGCCCTAGTAGATCTTCTAACAGGTCGCGAATCGCCCTTTCTACCACGTCGTTTCACATCAAAGGTGCTGTCATCAGATGATGTGATATGATCATCAAAGTCCTCCTCGTCTTCGGAGCTTGTACCCTTGAAATCTTCGTCACTATCCGGATCGTCTTCACTGCTTATGTCAAGGCTATTCAGTTTCCGATGTTTCTTACGTGCTAACAATCGTATTTTGTTCCTAGCAATCGTATTTTGTTCCTCTTCTATGTCATCGATCACATCTTCATTCTCAATCTTATATTCTTCATCACTTTCTTTTTCCGGTTTTGATTCCGTATCATCCTTGTCCTCTTCTAACTGCGTCATTTTTAACGCTTCAGCCTGTAAAATAAATAAATGTAGCATATTACGTCTGATAATACATATTACGTTTCTATTTTATTTATTATATCTATTTATAATTATTTCAACCTACCTGTGCCTCTTCCTTTTCCGCGTTAACAATCGTTGCAATATCCTTGCCTCTTCCTTGATTGCCAGCACCTTGAACTGCTTCAACTTCATCTTGAATTGCGGCATTAATCATATCATCATATTCATTAAACTTGTAGGTGCTGGCGCACCGACGTTCTCGTAACTGATAAACTGGCTCACTTTCCTCGCTACTCGATATCTCGGAACTGGTGCCCGACGAAGAAGATTCTGAAGATTCTACAAAAATAGATTAATATCGCGTATATTATAGTAATACACGATAATATTAATTAATATAATGTCATGTTATTTAAAAGAACTTAAACAAACGCAATATAAAGCACATAATATTCACCGTTGTCTGATTCTTGACTGGATGCTTGCGATCCTTTCGATCCGTGTTGTGTTTCGCCTTTATGAAGTACATTATCCAAACTTATGCCGACAAAAGCCAATCGTTTCTTTCGTAGCACTTCATTGTCGTGTCTTTTTGTTACCTGATCTAGTGTTTTTAGACTGTCCCGTAATTTGGTCACCAATAAAGTCTTGAAAGATAATTTTATTAAGTACATTTATACACATATATAAAAACTTTGTGAAAAATGTGCAATATTTATATATTTATGTGCGGACAATTTACAAAATAATTGTACAAAAATAATAGAAGATTATATAAAGAAAATATAAACTTACATGTTGGCACGGAGGGCAGAACCAGTCGCCTTCGGGTATAAGCATAAGAGCTGGCCTGAGACAGGAGCAATGCCAACCTTTATCGCAAGAATCGCACAAAAGAATCCATTCGGGATGATCAGCCTTGCCACATTTTTGACAGGCATATTCATCCTCAGCTTCCTCGACATCACTTTGGGCTAATGGAAGATAGATATAATAGAATAGTCGAATAAGAGTCCCATTTATATTATATAAATTTTTCTTTAGCAAATAACTTACCCTTTTGAGCTGTTCTAGCACGTCTTAAAGGTTGAGGTTCATGATCCTTTTCGAGATCACTCTCAGGAGAAAATTCATGATCACTTTTAAACAATAAAGATCCTTCACTTTCCATATCTTCGTCCATATCCTCTTCTTCATCTTCATTGTCATTCTCTTCGTCACTGCTAGATCCAGATGAACTCTGCCATGGGTTCGCTTCGTTAAATTTAGCAAGCATCTTCTTTTTCTTCCTCTTTCGGCGTCTCTTTTTAGATTTTTTCTCCTTTTCAATTTCTTTTATGATAACTTCCTCCTCGCTTTCCGGCTATGCGATACATAAGATATGTAACATTATATAAGATATGTAACATTATATAAATTACAGTTTTTCATATGTTTATCATAAAACAATTAATTACCTTCTGCTTTTTTCTTTTTTTCTTTTCTGATTCTTTTTTGTCTTCTATCTCACGCATAGATTCCTCCTCGATTCTACGCCTGTCTGCTTGTTCCTTTATTTTCAACTGCGCTATTCTTCTTGATTGCCTAACAGGCGTTTCATCCTGTGCTGTTACTGGGTTTTCCGTCTCCAACGAGATATCTCTACCTATTTCTAAGCCTAAGACCATTTTTCCTGTAAAAAAAGTTTTTTTCAATTAACAGACTTTCACAAATACTGCAAATCCCATATTACTATACGTATGTATAGTATGTATACTTACGTTTTTTCCGTTTCTTCTGTGCTGTATTTAAAGCATCGTTAGGTGTTTCATCAGGATGAGCACCAGGCGATGTCTGATCGCCCTGAAATTCTGCGAGTTTTGACCGACTTGGACGTCCACCACCTCGGAAACCACGCCTCTTTCTACCCCTAGGACGACCTCTAATCTTTTTGTCGTTTGTCGATGTTTGCATAATATTCGGATCACCACCGCTGCCCTCTTTATTCGCGTGCTCCGCTACATTATCAGGATCACATTTCACAGCCTCATCCTCGGAGCTCACCGTCACTTCACGACTTTCCTCGATAGACTTTCGTAATTCTTTATCCGGCAAACGTTTTGCGCGTAACTTCATCCTTTTGCCACCCATCATCTCTTCATCTTCTTGTTTCGCTGCTCCATCCTCGGAATTCGATTCATGAGCGCTGTTTCGCCGCTTTCGCGAGATCTTTGGCGTTTCTGTAGTGCTGTCCAATTTCCATCCCTCATAAACCAAATCAGATGCCGACTTTACGCGAATACTTATCTTAGAAGTGTCAGACGGATCTTCGGTAATATTCTTTAAAGCGTCATCAGTACATGCTAAGGGATCTGTTTCTTCCGGTACATTAAAATCATCTTCATTATCCACGCCTGTCGAATCATTAGAAGCTTCAGAAATATTTTTCATCTCGATGTCCTGAATTTCGGAAGATTCTTCTCTTTCTGCAGTTTCTAAATCGACCTTCTTCGAATCTTCAGCAATAGCCATAGAATCGTTTACTATATCGAAATCATTTTGAAACAATTGCGTTGTAGAGATCGTTGATCTCGTTTCATCCTCAGTTTGTAGCTTTAACTTTTCGGCCTCATTGGCGGTATCTAAAGTCTTAGGCGGTTGCATATCGGAATCTGTTAAATTTTCCAGCGTCTTATCATCGGCGGTTTCCGTATACGGAGGCTTAGATTTTAACGGAGGAACATCTTCTATATCCGAGGCATCGATCAGCCTCTTACTAGCTTCTTTCTTTGGATCAGATTTTACAGTACCAATTTCTGAAATAATCTTCTGAGCGGAAAATGTCGTCGATTCATTATTTGCATCTGAAGGCTCATTCTTATCAAAATTTTCCGTAATCTTATTTACATTCATGTTTATACTAAAAGGCTCATTTTGATTGTTGCAACTGTCTAAGTTATTAACATTGTCCATCTTCGTGGACATTGAATTTGAATTATACAAGGCATTCAAAGACGTGCTTCCTTCTAAACTTGCACTCTCAGTTTTCCACGTGTGTGATTTATCCACATCTAAAGTACTATCCAACTTTGCTAGCATAATACCTGATTCTGTTTGAATTAATGGTAAATTCACCTCTTCCATGAACGGTTTAGTCAAACATTCTTCTTGCGACTTCTCATCCCATTTATTGTCTTCATTACCACGGTCGAGATCTTCTTTAAATCTTTTGCACGGAATAGGCAATTCCTCAGAATTAAGTTCATTTACACTTTTCGATTTTGCGATATTCTCGATATCTAAATTGACATCTAATTTCTCGGCAACATTTTTTGCTTGCTCTGTTATATGAAGTACGTCAGTCACTTGATTGTCTGTAGTATTACATTCCGTGCTTTCTCGAGTAAGCGAAACCTTTGTGCTTTTATTTGCATCGCTTTCGTTGAAATCATTTTCAGATATTAAACAATCTGCCTTTTCCGTTGTCTCAAGAATATCTCGAGTGGCTTGCATCTCGACTATTTTCGTATTATCAATCGAATTGTTGAGATATTCTCCATTTTTCTCGCTATGACCGATAGTCATCTCAAAACTTTTGTTTTGAAAAGATTCAGTTGTCTCCTGAATCGTGACCGGAGTTACTGAAAGCTTCGTCACATCTGACATTTTAGAATTATCAGTAATAGGAATATCCTGAATATTCGTTTCCTTTTGAAGTTCATCCTTATTTAAAAGCATTGTTGATTGATCAGAACGATATTCAAGGTTATTGCAGGTAGATTTGACTTGTGTTTCGTCGACACATTTTTGTTCTTTAATTTTTATATCTTGTTCTGTGACTATAGCTATATCTTGATTCAATACTTTCGTTTCTGAAGGTTCTAATTGTTGTTTGGTAGACGCTGGTTCTTGAGGCACATCAGAAACTAAATTTGTGTCGTCGATATCTTTTTCTTTATCAGATGATATTTCGTACTGCTCTTCATCCGTTTTTTGCTCTATCGGGGCAACAGCACAATCTTTAGACTCGTTTATTTGTGTCACATCAGGTTCGAAAACATTATCGCTACCATTATCATTGGAATCGCTATCATAATTCGCAACTAGTGACTGTTTGTTAACATTCACGATCTTTACTTGTGATTCCTGAGAAATTATATCTACAGTGTTTGTTTCCGATTGTTCGACAGTTACAGTTGTATCTATCTCTGATTTTTTGTTTGTAATATTTTCAGCAACCTTTTCACTTACATTAATTTTACAGGCCTCCGCAACCATCGTATCTTGTTGATCGGTGTTACAAGTTTTATTCTCGTCTTTTACGGTCAATTCTTTGAGATCGTTAGAAGCTCTGCTCTCTGCATCAATTTCAGATTTCTCTTTTTCCAAGATTTCAGTTTTCGTCACTGCTAAATCAATTTCAGACTGACAAGATTCATGTGCAATATTCATAAGAACTGGAGTTTCTTTCTCAAATTCTTTTGATTCTTGCATTGTATCTTCTCGCATTATATCTTCTCGCATTGTATGTTCTTGCATTGTAACTTCTTGCATTTTATCTTCTTGCATTTTATCTTCTTGCATTTTATCTTCTTGCATTATATTTTCTTGTGTTGTATTTTCTTGTATTGTAATTTCTTGCGTTGTAACTTCTTGCGTTGTAACTTCTTGCGTTGTATCTTCTTGCACTGTATCTTTTGGCGTTGTATTTCCTGATTTTTCATCATTCGTTGCAGTCTCCTCATTTTCTTTATACGATTCATTCGATTCAGACACACGATCATCTATAACCATCTCACCATTCGAATCTTGATCAATGCAAGAACTGGGATTTTCAGAAACATTGTCCGCGTACTCGCTTGTAGACTGAACTAAATTAGATGAGCTTATTTCTTTCATAGTTTCGACACTACCAGACTGTTCACAAATATTCGTTTCAGGCACCGTTACAGGCGAAATATTGAACGTAGAAGGCTTATCAGTATCAGACGAAGTATTTTCACCTTTTTCATCATCTATTTGCACAGGTTCGCTCTCTTGAGATGAAGAGTCTTGTGCAGAGGCATCGTCTGAACTGCTTATAGTAGGAACTACATTGTGTTTATCACTTTCTCGAACCGATTCCGAACTAGTCACCACAGAACTTTCAGGAAGATGTGTTTCAGAATGTATACCGAACACAGTATCATTAACTTGCACATCATTCAATCCTTTAGATTTAATTTCTTCAGAATCACCTGACCCATCATCGTGGATTCCTACATCAGATAATGCATCAGTTCTTTCGCTATTCTTATCGTAGTTAACACACAACGAGTCAGCATCAGAACCAGTCAGGCCTTTCATTTTCTCATTGTCCGTGTCAGTTGAATGATCTTCCTGGCCATCGATTTCGGAGAAATTGTCATTCTTGTCACTCTGCTTGTCACAATTCTCTCCCATGGAATCTAGATCGGTTTTCTCGAGCCTGTTTGCTTCTTGATAACTCGTAGATTCCACTTCATTTATGGAATTCGAATCTAATGGTTCGTTCGACTTGTTAACGTCTTCGAATTCCCTGAAATCAGCTAGCTCTGATTGCGAATTTTGTATAAGTGGCAATAGAGACGAATGCGCCATTGTCTCGGATTCAATTCTGTTTTGCTCTTCCTTACAAACATTTGTACTATCAGACTGATAATCATTCTCGTTTTTAGAGTCTTCGGCCAGTAGTTTATCCTCTTTATCATCCAATAGCTGTGATGTCACATCGTCCGATCTTTTAAAAGAATCTTCTTGACTCTCTGTACTTACAAGATTTTCAGAATTGATAGACTGATCGCATTGCGATGGTTCGACAATCCCACATTCTGCTGGCTGAACATTGGATTCGCTATTCGAATTGATTTTAATTGAATCTTCTTCAGTTACACTTATGTTATTAATACTTTCAGTTACCACTTCTGATGTAGGACTTGTATGCAATTTTGTGCAATCATTCTCTCCCATTTTTTTATCAATACAAATAGATTCTTGCACACTTGACTCTTTGCTCGCTTGTATTTCAACTTGCGCGACAGATGAACTAGCAACATTGTACTCGGACACGTTTGGATCTATTGAGCTATTGGGCATCAAAGTCTCTTCCTTTGTTTGATCCCATGTGTTACTTGGCGCTTCAATTTTTTCGATATCTTTGCTATTATTTCCACATAAAACGCTGTCAGATTCCAAGGTAAACACATCTGATTTCAACGAATTATTGTTTGTTTGCGTCAAATCAAAATCTTCCGTCTTGTACGAATAAACAGTATCATCCGCTGACTTCGATGAAGATACGCATTCATATTGCACAGTGTCCGTTTTATCGTGAATGGACGTAGTCAGGCTTTGTTCCGACTGAGATCCTAATTCATTGGATTTCGAAGTGTACGAAATGCAATTGGGACCAAAAAAAAATCTCGGCGGAGATGCAGCTGCTGGTTTGCATTCGTTATTCGTTATTTCGGGAATATCTGGTTCGCGCGAAACCACGCTACTCGAATCAAATAAATTTTGTGTAATGGCTGAATCAGTCGTAGGTTCAGGATCTGTACATGGTTCAGGTTCTTGCAAAATGTCTGCTTGGCACGACGATATCGACGAGTCGCACTGCACAGGCTCTTGAAGTATACAGTCTCTTTCCTGTTTCGTCGTACTTATATTTTCCGAACTTACGTCGGGCACTTGTAATTTAACACTATCTTCGATAGCTTCACTGTCTGTGTTTACAAGGTTATCTACTTTAACGCTTTGATCCACATCAGCGGAATTCTCGTGTCTAGTTTTGGTCGATTCGGCATCCACATTCAGCAGCTTCTCTTCCACATTATCACGCTCGTGATCATCTGTATTTTTCTTCACTGATATGTCTCCTTCATTTGATATGATACTACTGTCACATTCTTTCTTCTCTTCTGGTTTTCCCACGTCCCACCTGGACAACCTTTTGACAGGACCGGTTGTACTTTTAGGTATTATCTGGACGCCTAACGTGTGCTTAAACTTTGGCTTTTCTTGTATAGAATCTACTATTTGACAATTATCGTTTACGCTTACATTAGACTGTGGATAATTTCTATTTAATTTTACAGGGGTTTTGTTCGACAATATCGAACCCGTAGATATCTCGTCTTCAGTTAAAACCTTATTCTGCGACAGCGCCGTGGTAGCTGAGTCAGGTTCAGTTTTTGATTCGTTGCTTTCTTTATTGTCAGTAGGCGCGTCGTCGCCGGGATTACCCGTCCCGCACTCCGCGCCGGAACCTTCGCCGTAGAAAAAAGTTATCGGTTCCTCTATAGCCTCTCCAACAATGGGATTTACTGCGTCGCAGTCACTGCCAGATCCCTCGCCTTGAACCATCATTATAGGCTCCTCGATAGCCTCACTCACCTCGTCTCTCCAGTTGCCACTTATCATCGGTCTCTTGTCTATAGAGCCCCTGATTGGAATTACATCCGCTCTTATCCTCTTCAGCATATCTTGCTGTATATCATCATCCTCTATAGGACGTTTCAGTGGTGCACTGTTCATCCTCAGCGTCGTGATCTTGCTGGGATCGGAAAGTATCGCATAGCTTGGTAATCTGTGCTCGTCCTTGGCAGGTAATCTAGCTGTATTATGATACGGCGTCTCGTAGGTGGTAAATGGCATTTGTCTCTTGCTCAAATCAGCCACCATCACATGATTACGTAACATTACGCTACGCGCATCGTATGGTGGCAGATTCGACATTTCTGGTTTGTTCACCTTCTTCGTACTCAGATCCATTTCTCGATGCTGGAAATCTTGCGTCCTGTAACCAGGAGAAGGCAAATCCATTGTTTTTCCCAATTTTCGACTAGAAAGATCAATTCCAGAGAAATCCACCGGTCTATTTTGCTCATTTGCGTTTTCCCAACCACGCGGTGACGTTGACAAGTCTATGCCTCTATGACTCCTGTGCGTTACCGACTTTTCGGATTGATTTCTCGCGCAAAAATCTTGTGGCAGCCTATCATCCTCTCCGTTTACCATATTTCCCAACATACTACTAGACCTTGCTAAAGTTTCTGCAATCTTTTCCAGCGATTTCGGCCCGCTTGGCTTGTCCAATTTCTCTGACTGTATCCTTACAAGATTTGCAGCTAATTGGTCGATTGGTTTGATGGATAGTTTACTGTGCCCCACAGAAATGGAATCTGTAGTCGAGAAAGGTAGACTGTTCTTGCTAGACAATTTCTCGAGGGCCTTTATCTCGTCGGAAGGACCGTGTTTCTTCATCGCGTTTAAGGGCGCGATAACAGATGTTGGACTTACTAACTTTTCTTCTGACGGCTGCTTCAATTCCGCAATATTTACTAGTTTCAATGGAGACGAAGTAATAACAGGCGTTTCTATAGATTTTAACGGCGCCGGTTCTTCAACTTCAGTTTTTATAACACCGGTCTGCTTGTGTATTATTGAGGGTTTGCTTTCTGATATTAAGAAAACGGACGTTTCGTCAGTAGCCTCTCTGTGGCTCGCATCTTCCAATTTTACATCCACTTTCATGTTTAGCGTCTTTAAATTAGTCGCCGACGAAGATGAATCATTTGTACACCTTGATTCTGTGCTCGGAGTTTGTACCATTTCTTGAGAATCGTCTTCCTCCGTAATCTGCTTGGAACTTTCGTCATTCGTCATATCTTCTTCTTCCGCATCAATATCTTCTTCTTCATCAACTTCTTCTTTTTCAGTTTCATTAATGGTAGCATTCTGAACTTGATCTTGATCCTGGTCTTGATCTTGATCATGCTCTCGTTCATCCTCTAACTCATCACTTCTACCGTTTGATAGCTGCTTCATTTCGTGAACGCCGTTTTCTTGCACAACTTCGTCTTCTAAGCTTGGAGACGTTGTTACTTGTCCAGTGTCAATTATAGGTTTCTCAGAGATTTCCAAACTGTTGCTATCCTCATTAATTGGTATAGCTCCGATTTCGCCATTTGACAAGGTACTTATGAGATTAACAACACCTTCTCGATCCCTATTATAAATAACATATACATTGATAAATATAAAGAATAAAATAATAAATGACAATACAAATAATAATAGCTTATTAATAAGCATATTAATAAAAATAACAGTTTAGCTTTTGTTAATATTTAACTTACAATTATATATACCATATAGTATATAAGACAGACTTACTGAGCTACTAATTCCCAATTCTCTTCATCTAAATCTTCTCTATAAACTCTTATGTTGCATTCTTCATCCAGCTGACACCAGTACGCTAATCCACTTTTGTCCCTTCCTAAAGGTTCCACACGCAACTCGTTAGCTGCCAATTTGTTTACTTCATTCTTAAACTTTTGATTTAAGTCAAATTGTGTTTCCAATAATACCTAAAATAGAAAAAGTATTTAATTATTATATATAAGATAGATTAACTATTTGATCCTACAGACAAGAAGAAAATATAATTATATGATTCATACTTTAAGTAAACGCAGTTTAACAGCAATGCGAGCTTTCTTGTAACCGAAGCGTTCAAGTTCCCATCCATCCTGGTTAGAGTACGTGTGGCAAAACTTAACTAGCGCCCTTTCCCACTTTTCTGGTGACACGGATTTACGTGTTTTTCGCAATAACTTGATGTGCAGATCTATTAATTCTTGCGACACTAAAAAAATATAAATTTATAAGAAACAAAAGAGAAATAATAATATATATATATATATATATATATATATATATATATATATATATATATATACGTATAT
>JAANIC010002588.1:640014-688101 GCA_017607545.1 Acromyrmex charruanus
TAATATGATTATGAGTAAAACTAGACGTATAATTAATTATCAATTTTTATATTTTCAAAAATATGTTATAATATGTTGTTATAATCCAGGCAAAATGAATAAAATAATATTAAAAATGTATATTTTTATATGTATATTACACAAGTTTTCACTAAATATTATATAAAGTAACATTTTTATATGTATACACTCCTGTGTAGCAATCATACAATTTTTTTCTAGGATGAAAACGTGAAAAATTTTTTATTCTCTTACAGAAATTAACACTGATCTATTTAATATTGACAATTTATTATTGAAAACAATTAATTACTATTAAAAGTACGAAACAACAATGCTTTTAATAAATAATTAGCCTTTCAGTATTGGTCACTATTAGATTTCTGCAAAAATTACCATTAATCATAAAAATTTTTCACTTTTTACGTTTCCGCTTTAAGAAAGAAATATTACATAATACTACCCTATGGGGAAAAAGTAATTGTGGGGCATCCAAAGGGCCCAATTCGCGTACGGTCCTGCCGACAAAAAGAGGGAGGATGCGAGGCCTGATCGCTCTCGAGAGCGCACGCTTCTTTCAAATTTAACTCTTAAGGTGATCGCAACTTTCAAGCAACCAAGCCGTCCACTGTACACACATAACGTACAACGCTCGCATGATATATTTGTAGACCTCCGTCGCTTGTGCGTAGTTCGTGTTACGTGCCTGTGTGCACCACTAGCCTTCAACAATATGCTCCGAGAGCGAGTAAGCTAGCCGCAAACAGAAGCTCCATAATCCTCCAGGCGGATTATGTCTGATATTCAGCTACGATATACCGATCGTTATCACGGCCATTCTCTTTGTTTCTGAGAAAAGTGTAAAACGATACTCGGAATTACTGTACAAAATATAAATTCAGTGAAAATATAGATGTCAAACCAAAAACGATCTGAACTGTTTCTTCTTTCGTTTTTTTTTCTTTTGCTCCATATGTAATGGCCTCTCTGCATAACACAGACTTCCAAGGGACGTCCTAAAATCGTTACCAGGACATGACCACGCAATATTCATAATCCATTTTTATTTTAAGACAGTCTTAAATAATGTCTGAAGATATTAATGTGGCATTCTGATTAGTTCATGATATCTTAGGGCTATACTTGAAACAATCTTAAATATAAGAACTCAACTATGAACATCGGCCTATGTTCTCTGAATATTCTAAGAACGTTAAGATTTCTCGCGAATAAAGTGTAGATCATTTCCATCACAGAGGTCGATCTAGCCAGTATTATGAAAGGCGCGGTCAAAAATTTTCAAAAAATTTTTTTGTTTTCGCTCGATAACCCTTGACGATATTTAAGGGGATGTTAGAGTGTCAGAATCAAATTATCGACATTACAGTCGTATAAAAATCTTTGAATAGACTGAACAGAATCAAAAATCCTTTTACAAGATTAAGTAAATAAACAAAATTAGAAGGTGGTACAGAGTAGAGTTTATACTAAAATAAAAAGAAAGTTAAATAAGTTTTTAACTTTTTTTTGTATATTAGTATAATTATAATCCATTGCACCACCTCCTATAATTTTGCGTCTACTTTAATTCTGTAAAAAGATTGTTGATTTTCCGTTCAGTCAATTCGGAGATTTTTTTTATACTACTGTAATGTCGATAATTTGGTCACTCCAGCGCATCTCCTGATTTTGCTCATGAGTACGCTGTATCTTTTTGTACAATTAAAGTTATCTAATTGAATCATAAGAAAAAAATATACCCGGTATTTATAGTCGGTTCTTGTTTCAAGACCATCGTAAATAATTTTAAAAATACTAATACAGCTTTCTAATTGGATCATCTTAATTGGACATCTTAAGACTGTACTTACTTAAATAATTTTAAATATAAGTACCAACTGTAAATATCGATCATTTTTACTGACACTTTTTATTAATATAATTTTATAAATATAAAATTTTAATTAAGAAGTTTCACTATCTCGAAAAAAGTATAAGGACTTTTAAAAGGATACGATTGATAACCGTACTCTTAATAATCTAGCTATGTGAAAGAACATTCTTTTATTATCTGTGAAGAAAATTGAATCTGGCGAAATCATACCGATTTTCAGAATCCCCTGATAAAAATCTCACATATAATCGATTCATAATTTCGAGATAGTACGGTATAGATTCTTGAAGGAATGCTAACTGTTTTATGTTATTTTGAAGCGAGAGCCTGCGGTGGTATTGTCAATCGGTCGAGTTTCGCGATCGATTCGCGTCGGGAGAACGCGCCCGAATATTCGCGTCGGAAATCGAACGCGCTCGAAAATGAATTGAATTCGCGCGCGATTGCGACAGAAGAATAATTGCAATTCTCTTCCTCTTCGTCCTTTCATCTCGAGAATCCGGTCTCCGGAAAGGACCGCGTGATAGGTGTGTCAATGGGTTAAGTTATTTATCGATCGGCGCGCGTTGCCCACCCCTGAGAATTATCCGAGGACGCCCATGGGCGCGACGATTCGATCGATCGCGAAAGTCCCACGTCTGAGGCGAGAGAGCGCCCGCCGGAAATGCGTTTGCAACATCGAATTGAAGTTGGCCGCGAGCGTTTCGGAGAATCGAATCCGTCGTATTATGTAGGACTCAGTAGAACCCGTCTTGCGCCAATCGTCAATCGCTTTTCGACATATATGCACAACAAGTGTGGAGATCATTTTTGCATGGACGCAGCATCGAGCTCAGCGAGATGTCGCCTTGTACGTATACGGTACACACATACGTACTTGTCTTCTACACTACCTGCACTTGAGCGAGAGCACTTGCACACTCACCTCGTCTTTCGAAAGAGTGGCTCAGTTGGAGCGGAGCCTGGAAGAGCGAGAGAGAGAGAGAGAGAGAAAGAGGCGGAAAAAGGAAAAGTGCAGGTAGGTGTAGAAAGTGCACGAAGCGACGTGACGAATCTTCCGCCGCAATCGATCCCGCCGGGTCTACAAAATGCCATAGGTATAATATACCTACACCCCTACATGGACGTGAGGCAACAATATAGGTAATTCTCTGTCAATGTAGTATGGAATGAAACTTTTGATCTATAGGCTGACAAAAGATAAAAATGCGCGGATATGCAAGAGCGATCGTTAAATCGCACAAATCGAACTTTTGAGATGCTCATTCGAGATGCCGCCGCTACTGGAAATGTTAGCATCGATCGCGTGGGAAATATTCCCGCGAGGACGTGATAAATGTTCTTCGTAAAAAAAAAAAATCTAGGCTAATATATGAGCAACCAGATAACCAAATCTGTCGAAGACAGTCTTTGTAAAATATATTTACATATAATTTTTATCGGCGGAATGCTAACAGAATTTGTTAATAGAATGTAATAACAAATTGATCGCCGAGCTGAATCGGTCGTTTCATAGATTAAATTATTAATATAATTCATTAAATATTTAGAAAATGACAGACTTTGCCTGGCTTCTGTTGACAATCTAACAAAACAACAACAATCTAACAAAACAACATAATGCGAGTACAGTTAATGCCAATCTGCCGCAATATTGTGCTCAAATTTTACTCATTAGGGTGCAATCCTTTTTATATATTGTAATATTCTCAAATTGAATTCGTTATCTATTTTAAATAGCCTTCAGATGCACGAAAAAAAAATGAAGTATTAACTAACGGCTGTTTAATTAAAAATAATCTTGTTATTCAATGACAATATTAATGAAAGAAATTTACCATGCTCTTGTTTTAATAAAATGTTATTTGTTTTATTTATATTGTCATCGAGTTAACAAAATTATTTTCAATTTAACTATTGTCAATTAATACTACATTGTTTTTTATTTTATTAACGTACTATTTACACAATTGTCTATTCCGTACCAAACGCAAATATTATGTTTGTCGTATAGAAACATAACATTTGTTCCTGTATGAAATTTTAATTCACAAATAACATTTTTTTATTGACTTTTAATATATAAATTTTATGAGTTCCATATAAAAGCAATCGATTCGTAGTCAGTGAGTCCCAAGTTCGATCACGGCCGTATACGGAGTTGACTGGAGAATTAAAGGATAATGAAAGAGTTATGAAATAAATGATAATCCATTTTGAGAATCCAGATTTCTAACTATGTATAAATTTATATTTACACTATACATGGCTAGAAAATCTTAGAAAAATTATTCTAGGTATTATACAAAAATGACGAATTATCGTCTACCAGGCAGAAAGTTAAAGAAATACTTGGAATGCAAACACTTCGTATTAAACTTAAGGCGAAGCGATGTCATGTGCAGTTGAATGAATATGTAAAATTATGTTAAGCACATTTTAAATTACACACTATTAGGAGCTTCTCGTCGAATTTGATTTGCTTTCCACATTATGCGTTCTATTTACAAGCGCAAGCGAATTCATGTGTTCAGTATACAATATACAATATCCTGATGTTCATTATAATTCTAGAAAATTCATTGTACATAGACTTCATATTTGATTCAACAACTTCAAAGATATTTTAAACTTTTTATCTCGATGTCTGACAATCTGTAACAACTCATAAATTATGTAGAAACATAATTTATGGTAAAGATATGAAAAGGTACAATATGTATAAAATTCTAAATGGCTCATGTAAACTTTAACGACACTATAATCTTTGTGTTGCGTACAGCATAGTTTTTCCTATTTAATTATTACTGCACCAAAAAATAACTAACATATCGAACAAAGAATATCAATGTTAGAGAGCATTTAACTCAACGTTTTTATTCAAACAATATTATAAATCAAAGAAAAATAATTTTTATGCAAAAAATTAATTTATATGTACACTTATTACAAAAAGGAAGCAAAAAACTTACATTTATACTTTAGAAATTCTTGCAAACATTTTTATATCCTGTACAGATGAATTAGAATAAGATATGTATTGGATTGAATTATGATTTTTAACATAAGTTATCAAAATTTTATATTTCCTTAAACAAATCAATTATTCTAGTTTCTCAATCATTTGAGAATTAATTTGGGAATTAATTTTATTAATAGGAATACACCGGATATCCGACATTATCCGACATTTTTTTATTGGATAGTTGGATATCATTAATATCCGGGAAACATATCCGGTTGAAATTTTAAATCATTTGATTTAAACATTTTTTGAAATTAAATAAAAATTTGATTTAAAGAAATTTTCATTCGATGTTACATTCTTTTCGGATATCCGATATCCGGTAATTTTACAATCTGGTGCATCCCTACTTATTAATAATTATTTATTATTAAAATGTGAAAGTTTAGAATAAGAATGAACATTCATCTGTTTAGGAAATTATGGTTAAAGCCTATATAGAGTGAGACACGTCAATTTGATGTATAAAATTAGATAGCCTTTCTTATGTTAAATGGAAAATGTAGGTGGGACGAGAAAAAGTTACAGTGTATTGAAATAATTTAAATCTGTCCTAATTTAAATCTCAATAAATCCGTATCTCAAATTTTAATAAATTTATCATTAATTATCATTATTTTAGAAAATCAAAATATTTTGAAAAGATTTATTATACAATAAATTTATTTGTTACAACAATTTCTTATACTCACATTGAAAATAATTTCCTTTCATTGCTTGTTTATAAAATGTCTCTCTCAAAATTAAGCAGAATTTACGAAAAACATGTTTTTTAACTAACAAGATAATTTACGTTACAAAATGTCTCTCATTCTATACAAGTATGAGTCTATCTGAAAAACAAATAAATTAAATTTAATACATTATGTGGAAAGCAAAAGGATTTATATACATTTACATTCAATTTCATGTATCTGGCCGTAATTTGTTATCAATGTTTTACTAAAGTATTTATTTTATATATATCTTTTTTATATTTGCACATAATAAAAGTAGAACTCATGCATACTATAAAATATAGTAAAATAAGTTTATGTAAATATTGAGAAGTATTTTATAAATACGTATGAAATTGCCAGTTTCTTATAGGTATTCTTTACAAAACTTTTTTAATAATGAAAATTGTTATCTAATATTCGTGGAAACAAAATTCATATACAAAAAGAGGATTGAGAGGACTTTGAATCACTTACTTGATAATATGTTGTAAAAATACATAATATGTTGTAAAAAAAACAAAGCTATAAAGTTTTTTGATATAAAAAGAGAAATCCGATTTGCAAATTGTGAAACCGAATATGAAATCTATATTTGTACAAAACTACTTAGATGCTATTTGCGCTGTGATGTTCTTGAGTTGCTGTTTATATATTTCCGCTTCCTTTTCTTTTTCTTGTAATTGCTTACGATACTCGGCGGCTTGTCTTCGCGCTTCTGCTAATTGTCTATTCAGTACTGCTATATCTGTTACTGGCTCCCTGTTTTCTGGATTATCCTCTTCAATAATTTCTTCTATATCATCATCTAATTGTGAAACTGTTGATTCCACGATCTTTGACGGAGCGTAAACAATTTTCTGAAATATAAAAATGTTTATTTATTTGTCTATTGTTAATTGTCTATTGTTTGTATTTTATATCTGAAATATATAAATAATCTTACTTCTTTTGTCGAGATAGAATTCTTGATTTCGGTGACAGTAGATGCTGTTGAAGTGTTAGGAACTGTTGTGACCAATAACTTCATTGGTTTGTTATCAACAGCTTTTTTCAAAATATTTGGACTTCGTGACGTAGATGTATTAGAATTTGGATTTAAAATTTTTGATTGAATTTGGTCTGCTCTAATTGTTATAACTTTCCTCGATGATCCTTTCCGCGAAGCAACTTGAAGGCGTTTAATCGACGAACCTTTCGTTAAATTCAAAGCAATTTTTCCGGCTTCTGTCACATAAATCACATAAATCATCTTAGAACATTATATTTTGATATTAGTTTTTAAATAATTTCAAATGTACACAAAAGCGGACCTGTTAAAACTACTGTTCTCCCACTTTCCATTGCCTTTTCTACAATAGACGAGTCATCATCTACAGGTATCATTCTGATTCCATGTGTTTCTAATAACCTAAACTGTTTGCCTATCGATAAGATATCTTTATGTTTCTTATTATTCATAATATTATTCGCATTAATTATTTCAACATCTTCAATTTCTTTTTCTTGTTCGCCATCTGTATCATTTGATGATACAGAAATTTGTTGAAAGATCATTTTTTGTTTTTTCTCAATTTGCGCTAGAAATTATAAATAGAATTCGAAATAGAAAGAAGCATTTATAAATAAATATTTACATGGAAAAATATATTGGCATTTACCTTGAGAAAGTTTACGTTTACGTGGAGATTGTTGCTGCTGTGTCATTCCAAACTTTTGTTCCTCTTCTTGTATTATCGAACTTTTGCTATTATTGGCAGCTTCTAATTGTACTAAATTATTCGTGGCTACTTCCAGTTCTACAGAATTAGCTTGATTCTGTTGATGAGCTTGAATACCTATTAGCTCTCGTTCTTGTTGTAATATATCCACAAAGTCTAGCCTATCATGCTCCAATGCAAGACTGACTGGAGTTTTCTCAAATTTACTAGTTGCACTCGTATCGGCTCCATGATCTAGTAAAATGTGCATTACATCTATGTGTTCACGTTCTACTGCCCAATGCAATGGAGTCATTTTTAACTAAAATTATTTTTCATGTTAATTATCTGGTGCTAAAAGCTCTGTTGCTTTAATAAATGATATTTTGATATTGTACCATGTCTCTGCTATTGACGTCTGCTCCATAGTTAAGCAACAACTGTACCATCTGATGATGACCTTCATATGCTGCCATGTGTAAGGGAGTTCTATCGACTTTTGTCCTAGCATCCCTTGATATCCCTGCTCTAAGTAAAACATCAGCAGTATCTATGTGATTGTTCTGTGCGGCGAGATGGAGCGCACTTGTACCAAGCTAAAAGACAAGTATATATTGTGCCTATTATTATAGATAAAATTTACAAAGAATATAAATACTTCTTAAATGCTAAAGCACATACCCAATCTGTGGTAAATGGTGCGCCCCTACACATGAGCTCACGAACAGCTTCAGTGTCACCATTTTTAGCACTATGTAGAAGCTGTTTACCAAGTTCCACCATAGTCGAGGCATCCTGTGGTCTTGAATGAGAGGAGACATCACAAGCCAAAAGTTCCACCTAATGACAATAGCATGACTATTAGATAACAGCTACGATTACACTGTGCGCTTAGTCCGCGACCTATACAATAGACATTCTTGTTTAACTGATAGATCAAACAAAGACGCTTATCGTATAGACCGCAGACTAAGTGTATAGTGTAAACCAGATTATTAACAATAGCTTCATATAAAATCAGATACTCTTTGTATATCTTCAACATAAAAAAAGAATGCTTACTGGTATGAGAGTATCCGTGTCCAAACTCTCAATATCGTTGGTACATATGCTTTCCTGCATAGCTTGCATTCTTGATTATCCAACTCAGTCACCTTCGTGCAAGCAGGCTCTAAAATTATATTATCCATGACTTGTCACAATCTGTGGATTTTTTTAACTGATGGGAATCGAACACTGAGTGACTAATTTTCGAGCATTAATCGCTGTTGTTCGACCTTGGGTCAGCTGAATCCGAAAGTAGGCCGTAAAAATATCGAGCTCGCCGACGAAAAAACACGTGCGGCCGAATACATTCGATTTGCTCCTTGCGGTGTATCACGTGCGCGTGGTACGTTTATTTCTCGAAATTTTTGCATCGCTACAGGATGTTTTTATTTCGCCGTCTCGGGGTCGCGAGGAACTTCCTGTTCCTGTTTCATCGAACGGAAGTCCCATGCCATAGGCCCTGTGTTACGTGCCCGAAAAAAAAACTAGCAGACCAACGGATCGGAACAGGATGTCATACTTACGACCAGTACATTATTCTCGCCGTTCTCGTGATTTTTCCGACGATCCACCGATGAGCGTGCGATGTCCGCTGGAATTCTTCCCCGTCACAGTCTTCGCGATTTACGGTCACGGTAAAGTTTCATGAAAATGGCGGCGCATTGGCGCCATTCCTAGCATCGTCCGGTCTAGCTCAGATGGTAAAAGAGTTTCTTACCTGTGCGACGAGTCCATACCGAGATGTCGCCTCGTGTATTTACGGATATCATATGGAAATCATGAGGAATTCAGATTGCATTTGCGTCTGTCATACGATATACGTGATCATCGACATACGTGAGCATCTAATAGGATAATCTAAGGTTATTAAGAATACCGGCGAGATACTATTAAAGACCGACATCCTTACGGGAGTTCGCGTCCTTGTGAATATTAAAGTGATTAAGAGTTCAAAACAGATAATATTGTACTAATTTTATGATTTATTAGTTTAGTAGACATAATTATGCATTTATAATTCAATAATACTCGATTTTTCTTTAAAATGTGTGTTTCAGTATTATCGTCAAAGTTTGATTATCAACAGAGATGATAATCGCAGAGAAAAAATTGTAATTTTTCTGCAACATATAGAATATTATAGCTTTACAAATATGTATATTTATTTATAGAACATTTATGTAATAAAAAATCATGAATTTAATAATGTATGAGCCAAAGATTTATGTTAATAATAATAAATTTGTATCACTTGTCGATAAATATCAGTTCTCCAATTATCTCCGGGCCCTTAGGGCCCTTTTTATACCGCTGAAAATTTGCTCAGAGTTGACGGTCTTTAATAGTATCTCGTCTGTGTTAAGAAGTACAAGAATAATATCTAAATGTAAAAAATCTAAATGATGAACACAACATTAAAAAAGTTTTAATATTTTCAAACTCAAATCAAATTAAATTGTATCAGAGAGAAACCTGAGAGTGTACATCCAGGTCACAGTTCCTATATATATTCTTATCTATACTGTGTCCCGGTCTTTTTCGTGTACACTGCAGTGCATTAATTCGCTGGGTCATAATAGCGGCCCGACTTATCATTGTTTATTTTTCACTCAAATATTATCAACTTTACAAAAAAACTGCAAGAGACAAAAATTATTTATTTTTTTTTCATAAAACTCTAAGAATTTTTTCAGAATTTTTTATCAACTTTTTAGTACTGCATTTTCGTATTTTCGATAGCCGCTACTATGGTCCAGCGAATTAATGCACTGCACTGTATTGACGAGATACTATTAAAGACCGGCTTTGGGCAAATTTTCGTGATTATCAATGGAGAGGCCCGGGGATAATTGAAGAACGACATTATCGACAATTAATAAAAATTTATTAATAGTCGATATTTAATTAAAAATAGATTTCGAAAACTTACTTAAAATATAAAATAAGAATATGAATTTTAAATAAATGTTTCAAATAGTAAATACAAAATATTTTAATGATTTTGTTTATTTGAATATATGCATATACATTTATAAGTATAATGTTTCAGTTTTTTTATAGTTATAACCTATAATTAATACTTAATAGTATTACCATATCAATAGTACTACCTTTCGAAAACTTATTTAAAATAAAAGAGAAGTTATTTTTATATTTTAAATAAAAGTTATTCTATTTTTATTTTAAATAAATGCATTTTCGGGCCCTATTTCTTATTTTATATTTTAAATAATTTCTTGTGATCTATTTCTTATAATTGTATAATTTCTTTTAATATTTTAAATAAGTTCTTGAGACTTATTTTATATTTTTTATTTCAAATAAGTCGTATCAGTTATTTTATCGAGCCTTGATTATTATAATAATATCCAGATTAGATATATTCCAGATGATATAAAATGTTAAAAAATGACTGAAGATGGCTTTTTTCAGGTCATTTACAAAACGAAAAGATTTTATGTCTATTAATCCTTAACTAACGCATTGGTCAATATTCGGAGTATGTTTTGGGAGAGGAAGAGATGTTGATCGGTATTTGTAGTGTGTAGAAAAGTATTATCCTTAGTTTTACGATGTTAAATTTATGAGAAAGCGTGTACAGCGTACGAGACCACCAAATACTTCTCCCTGAATGCGTATCACTTCTAGATTCTACGATCGCGGACTCGTGACAATTCGCGACTTGATCATTAGGAAAATATCTTGGCGCCGATCCTGCGCTTCCAACTCACATTTTTATTATTATTTATTGTTTTTTTCAGTCGCGCGATGTCCATCATCGGTGTCTTTTTAATCTCGTCGTTCGCACACATGCATCGATTTTTAATTTATCTTGGACCAACATTTACGGAGAGATACTGGAGCCTTTGCTCCAGTTTGTCATGGGAAAAGAAAAATTTTTATCGCTTTTTAAGCTGTAATGGCTCAATTTATCCATTACCCTAACTAATGAATTCTAACTAATGAATTCTCAAATTATTTGATACAAACTGGATTCTCGATTTCAACTAAGGAATTTGGCAAAATTATTTTATCGAGGGATACCATGTAATTTACTATTGACTGAAATATTTAATCTTCTAAAAATATTTTATCTTATTGTAATCTGTCTTAATATTTTTTGACGTTTGAATTCTTTATATACTGACATTTCACCAATGATAGTTTCTTTTTTTTAATTGTATTTGTTATTTATTTGTTTTTATTAATTTAAGATTGTATTTCTGTGTTTTAACACTGAAGAAGGCTTTGTAAGCCGAAACGTTTATTTAGAATATTATTTAGTATTTATATTCTTATGTTAATTACATTAATTTAAAGTTGTTATAATTATAAGCTCGAAATAAGTCACGACATTGTTTAATTTTTTTAAAAAGATTTATTTCCAACAGTTAAGCATTTAACTATCGCTAGAATTACAATTGATTTGATATTCAGCAATGTATATGTATGTTTCCGAAAAACGGGACCTTTAAATTTCTTCTAACCCTCCGTGAATCAGATAGGGTGTGACACACTCCAGCAAGATAAATTTTAATAATTTCTTAAAAAATATTTCGAATAACTGAAGAGTGCGTTGTTATCAATCATACTAAATTATAGTATATTTTTACTAAAGTATCGCATGAGATATGAAATACACTTACATATGATCTTTGTTGATTTTCTGTGTAAAATACATTGTTAAACTGTAATTATCGTCAAGACTTATCTTCATCTGTCGTATCTCGTCAGAGACTAACTCCATTTTACATTTAAAATGGATTTTAAAAACTCATTTTACATTTTACATTTTAAATACACTTTTTAAAAGTATTTTACAATTAGTACCTTAAATGGAATTCGAATTTTATCCAGCCCTCGTTGCTAAACATTACTGTTACACAATATATAGTATATTCACATATTGTTGTATCGAGAGACTCGCGTCGATGGCCGCTACGCATATTCGCGATTATAATAGACAAGCGGTTTACTCAAAAAGTGGCTTAAAAATTGCACTGATCGATCAATCAACGTTCTAATTGAAAATGATTTCATTCCTCATATTATTCTGCGAAAAAACATTTATATACACAACTTTTCACATAACGGCTTCCGAATAAATCAAATTTGATTGATGAAGGAAAATAAAAGGCAACTATGAACGCCAGAAATCGTTAGCGATTGATTATATTTGATTACATTATAATCTAATTTCATATAATTAAATACGTAAACGTTTTAGCCTTACACTAGGCCATCTTCAGTATATAATAATTACAAAATATTTACGCCAAACAACATTTCGTCTACGTGTCTTATGATATGTCTACTTGTAACGTGAAACCGCTCGTTATTTAATAATTGAATTTATTCTTAATTAGCACATAATTGATGTTAGTCCGAACAGATTAAAATTATCATTTCCAAAGGCAATCGTCTTTTTATTACAATAATTCAGGTAGTCTAAATGTTCCTATTAAGTTGTTGTATTGAATGCAAAATTTCCAGATTCTAGTGATTACAATATTCTTTGGTTAATTAAATATTTTCTGATCGTGTTTCGAGTTATAAATATAAAAAATTTTTTTAGTACCTGTGTTACAGTCAACTGTGTGGAACAATATCGAGAATGAATGACTTGTTGTAGTAAACAATACTCGTTACAATGTTTTGCCAGTTTCTTATTATGATACACAGCTATATATATCTAACATGTATATATATTGAAAGAGAGGGTAAAAAGGAATTATATAGGGGGAATTATGCTAAGCACAGGGAAATACACATATGTCTCTGGTAATTTTTTCGTATCACTCTGCAAGTTCAGACCTTCGATTTGTTTTTTAATGTGCCAATTACATGCTAATTAAGAATAAATTCAATTGTTAAATAACGAGCGATTTTACGTTACAAGTAGACATGTCATAAAACTATACACATAGACGAATTTGTTGTTTGGCGTAAATATTTTGTAATTATTATATACTGAAGATGGCCTAATGTAAGGTCGAAACGTTTATGTATTTAATTATGTAAAATTAGATTATAATGTTGTGTAATCAAATATAATCAATCGCTAACGATTTATGCCTTTTAGCTTTTCGTTTTTAAATTTCAACCACGTATTGACATTCATTGTTTAAAAGGCAACTCCCCTTGCACCTCTCCCTTCTTGATAGACGTATATATGTTTTTTTCTTTTTTGTAATATATTATTTATAGTGTATATCTGAGTGTATATTTTTACATATAGCGATGTCCCGTACATATGAAGGGTGGTTATCTCCAGGGATATGGGAGAGCCCGGATGAAATATTTGGTTGATGGTACCGGAATGGTCCCCATATATGTCGAGGACGAAGTATATTTAAGGAGAAGATTCTAGCGAGTAGGCGACTGGATTGTGAGCGATGTAAGTCAGTCAAATCCCGCACTTAGATCCAGATGCTGGGGATTTGAATGTTTTCTCTCTTCTCGGTCTAGATTTGCTTCTGATGGACCATCGGGGAGAAGGCCTATGAAAATTTTCTCCTCCTATGCAAAACAAAAAAAGAAGTTCTGAAGGCGCGTCCGCAGTAAATGCAATAAAAATATTCAAAATGTTTCGTGTTTCATTAAAGTTTATAATCTTAGTGTAGATATTTATAGTCCTGGTGTATTTATAGTCTTAGAAATTTATAATCCTAATGTAGATATTTCAACTTTCAAACAAGCGCTGTATCTAGCTGCGATATTAATTCACGACTCGGTGAGATCGCTCACGCGCTGCGGAGACCGGACGCGCCTTCAGAGCTTCATTATAATAATTTCATTATCGATAACAGTACAACTCAAAATAAAATAAAATTCTCGTTATGGTTTAAGCTTGGCCAAATATTTTCGTTTTTTATTTACTGATTGGATGATTAGTTTGTTGGAAAAAAAATCTAAGAGATAAAAAATGTTTTATTTTAATTCAATTAAACTTACATAATTTTTTCAGAATTTTTATTTGAAGTTTAGATTTTTTTAACAAAAAATGTTTATAACTTTTCAACGACCATATAAAAAATAAAGTGTATATATGTTTTTTTGCAGAATAATGTGGAGGAGAACGAATTAAATCATTTTCAATCGGTAGAATGTTGATTGGTCGGTTAGTGCATTTTTCAAATGATTTTTTGGAGATAAACCACTCCTATCGCTTATTGTAATCGAATGTGCGTAGTGGCCATCGATCCGAGTTTTTCGGTGCAGCAACATGTTAGCGACGATCCTGGATAATGACGCGGTTCCCCTCTTGTCACTCCACCTCTAATTGCTGCTGACAGTCAATATTTGACAAACTGGACCGGACTATTCGACTCATGCGCAGCGTTTTTCTCGGCGTGTGCTTTCATTAGTACATTAAAATTTAATATCTCGATTATCGTTATAATATCGCTAAACAACAGTAACAATCCCAATTATTGTGACTTTAAGCATACAATTGACATGCTTATTTTAAAAATAAATAGTAAATATTATTTTGATATTAGGGGAGTTGCCGAATGTATACTGGTCGCCTAAATCATACCTCATCAATATTTTATATTATTATTTAATATAGGCAATTTAGTAACAATAATATATATAAAAAATACATGAGAAATGAGTAACATAGATAAAAATCTAATAGCCTACGATACAATAACCAATGAACATATTAAGAGCTGTAAGTTTATTGATTATCGCGTAGCATTTTGCGCGGCAAGTGTTTTCGTATCCAGTATACGCGGAAATCATTAGGAATTTATACCGAGCACTTGAAGATGCGCGCATCATATCCGTAATACCGCTTGACATAAATGCTGGCGGATTTTGAAACTTCTGTATCACAAGTATCAGACTAAGCTGGAATGCGTATCAAATGGTATCAAATAATCATCTCTGTAAATGCTTGGTTCGTTTTGAATCGTACATTAAAATTCTCCACTGCTTTTAAGTTCAGATTAAAGTTAGAATTAAAGATTTTATATTTTGAAAAGTAGTGAAGACATCATGTCACCTAACCTGATCCGTTTCTGAAGTAGATCGGGGTAAATAAGGATGTATCAAATATTATTTCGCACCAATTTGATACGCGTACTAATCGATTTAATGTGAAAGGGGTCATAGTGTTTGTTGAAACATTTGTTGTCGTCTCCACGGGATAAGATTTTTCAAACTTTAGAATCAACTCCTATAATTTTTTAGAATTTTTAGATTAAAAAAATTCTTTTAATATTGCAAAGAAAATGAAATAGAATGTGTGGAGTTTCTTATTATGTCCATTTCACTAGTTAAGAATATGTACAAAATAGATACTTGCATGAAATATATATTTGCGAAAAAGTGTAGAATATATGTCTACATATGTAAAATTTTAAAAATATATATACCTGCATATAAAATTTGCAATTAGTATATAATTAATGCAGAAAAAGGACTCTCAATCAATATATATTATAATTATTATAAAATATAAGCACATCTTCTCGATGTGCAACAAGAAGACGGTAACACCGATCGCATGAGTTAGTGAAGAGATATATCTTTATTAGATCCATGTTTTTTGTGTATTTTGATTTGACGCGGATGCTCTTCGCGGATGTTCTACTCAGGAAGATATGACGAGAGGAAGATAGTCGATACCTTCTAATTAGTCGTCCCTTTTAAAATGAAATGAAGTAATTAAAGTTAAAGGTAAGGGAAGGAATGCCGCGCAGAAATTATTTCTCGCTCAATGAATACTCTCGCGACGCGAGACCACCATCCGTCGAAATGCTGCGCGATATAGGCCACGAGAAAAAACATACCGACAAAATCGATGTTTCAATGCTTTATTAATGGAACTGCCACTTGCAGGAAATTTTTTAAAATTTATTTTTTTTGTACAAACATAAAAAAATTCAAAAATATTTTTTTAGTAATTCTTTCCGTACAATCGATTGGTGTAATCAGAATTTCTCTACAATCAATTTTTAATAATTTGTTTATAACATTTCATTGCAAAATTACTTTTTGCAACATATCTTTTATGCTGTTATACAGAGCATAAGAAAATATACAACTTTTATATAAAGCATTTTTTAATATACCTTATAGTTTAAAAGATATTTAAGAAAAACTATACAATTCATTATTTTCGAGATGTTTTACATCTTAAATCTTGAGATAAGCACAAAAAATATGGGTCTAATATTTTGTTATGCTCTACAACATATCTAAAGCTCATTAAAATCCGTGAGGGTCAATTCCGACAGTCTTCAAGTAAATTAAAAATTCAATTGATTACTTCTTTCTTACTATAAGGGAAGTCATTTCTATTCAATTGTTTTGAATAAATTGTTATCATAATTCTATTGCTATTCAAATTAACGAATTCTGACTTTGGTTAAACAATTTCTACTTGAATCCTAGTTTCCTGCTCCCTATGTGACTATTAAGGAAAAGTTATTTTCCTTAATAGTCATTATTTTACTTATATCATGAAGGTTTACGAAATATCTCAATAATGGATATGAAATTTTAATTATATGACTTTAAATTTTAATTATATGACTTTGTGTTTTAACCAAAGATCTATGGATGGAGACAGTTATGTGGTCGTCCGTTATAATTATGAGTTTAACATTACATCAAGATTACATATGCTATAAGTATTGTTAAATATTAGATTAATATAAATTTAATGTAATTTAATTAAATTGTGTTTGTATGTAACACTAAAAAATATATATTATACAGGGTGTTAGTAATTTAAACATCAAAACTTCGAGAGCGTGTAGGAGATCGATAAACTAAGAAAAAAAGTAGAGATATATGTTTTTGCTTCGTTTTGAAGAAAATCAGACGTAGTTTGAGCAAATAAGACGTAGTTTTCATTTTTGTACTTTCTCATTATTTATTCACATTGTATTTATTCACTTGCTTAATGTAAATATTGTTCAAAATGTTGACTTCTTATCACAGAAGCCGTACACGAAAACCATATCAGTATATTCAACATTAGACTATGTACGTGGCATATTGTGATAGGAGTAATTCACTCGATGACTTCTGACGAGTAATTGACAAATTTACAGGAGAAAGAAAGAAATGTAAAAAAACAAAAAACTAAAAACGGAATTATTATTATTGTTTTTGTGCACGATTTCAGCGACGACAATACTTAGTAGACAGTGCGAGAATGAAGCAGCTACGTTTTGTTGTTACGTCCAGCGGACTTTCACGACTCTTTTCTTTCATGGAGATCTGGAGTTCGTCAAGATATAAAGTTGTTTACTAACAAATATAATTGAGCCGTACAGCTTAAAAAGCTATAAAAATTTTCTTTTCTCACGACAACTATAGCGAAGAGACTCCAGTATCTCCTCATAAATGTCAGCTAAGATAAATTAAAAAATTGATGCATGTGCGCGAACTAAACGAGATACCGAAGGTGCCCTCCTTGAACATTGCGATTAGAAGAAAATAATAACTATAAAATGTTCAGTTGAAGGCGTAAAACCGGCGCTAATGCATTTTCTTAACGTACTGCACGTGTGCTTTTCTCATAAATTTTAAGATTATAAAATTAAGGATGACACTTTCACACAGATTCCGATCAACATCCTTTCCTCTCCCAAAAGCGTATTCCGAATCTTGACCAATCGAAAAGTAAGAAATATGTCTCATCACCTAATTAATACACTCATTCACCATCACAATGCACGATTAATTAGGGTGGAATCATATAATTTGGTTTATTAGACAAAAAAAATTTATCGACTATTTCCTTTTCAATTATATTTGTAAAGTCGAACTACGGGGTTTGTTATTTAATATAAACCTCTCCTTGTATTCTAAATTCTCCCTTATTCAATTAGCCCTCTCCCCAATCATTTGGATTAAATTCCATGACCGAAAGGGTAAACGAACGTACTGACACATCTGCTTAAAGTGCGCCCTCGTGGCACACTGACTCAGTTTGAGCGCTTTAAAGGGATATACTCAGTTAGGAGACCAAAAGAAGACGAATTTTTGTGAATTTTTTCCAGAAAAGTATATGAAAAGTATTTGTATGAAAGGTTTTATGTTCGAAAGACTACTTTGACAAAGTTTTCATATTTTTTTTATGTAAAAATATTAATAAATAAATGAGTTATAGCTAGAAAATAGCTGTTTGAAAAACCGTTTTACAGTAATTACTGCTATTTGGAACCTGAAATGAAAAAATCCGAAAGATTTAATTAATATATGAATCTAGTCTTTAATTGATCGATATTCCGAAAAATTGAAATATAACAAAATGGCGGCTGTTCAAAGTTAAACTTTCAATTTTCATAAAAAAGAAACGGACATTTTTCGTCTATTAAAAAAAAAAAGAATGCATTGGAACAAAATCCTTCGATTAGATTTATATGTCTAAAAAAAATATGTAAAATTTCAGATTGATGCAGTGGTTTTGGTCACCGATTTTGGAAACATATAGGTTTGAGAAAAACGCGTTTAAAGTTTCAAGTACAGTGTACTACTAAATAAAAAATTGTTCAACTTACACAGAGTTATCTACTCCAGGACCTTATACTACATCCTCTCTTGAAGTTGATGCTTCTAAAATATCAATTTTGTTGTTGCCGACGACGTATTCTTTCCTTCTTTCCTTCGCGCTAGACTGCTAGGAGCGCTTCGACGAACTCAAGATCGTATATCTCCGTGAAAATACAGCGAATTAACTTGAAATTTTCAAGGAATATTTCTACATTATATATTTTAAGAAAGTGTGATTTTTTAAACATCGATTTTTTAAAATTTCTAACTGAGTATACCCCCTTAAACGAAAAGTTCATTCGAGTTTGCTCAGCGGAGCGTTAACCGCGAGTGGGGTTTCCACTTCGTCCTTCCTTCGATTCCCGACTTTTTAAGAGTCTCAGGACGAAGGGAAGTGCCTCCCGATTTACGTCGATCTTTCCTTATAGCTCCTTTGCAATCCGGAGCGACCTTTGAAATCGGTCTATGATTCGGTTCCTGTTGCGTTCATCCCCTCAGTTCCATGCGTACGGAGCTTGAATGTAACATCTTTTTTGCAATTTTCTCCAAAATGAAGCAAAATCTCTCTATAGGACTTTTTTTCTTAGTTCATTAATCCCCTACACGCTCCCAAAGTGACAAATTTAAATTTAAATTTAAATTCTAAATATCCTGCACCGATACCATGAAGCACAAAAAGATTGCAAAATGATTGCAGATATAACTCATTGCAATGTTGCAATATTACAAATACATCGCGCAATATATTTGCAACATTGTTGCAATGTCATAGCATCATAAAAATGTCCGCCTTTAGCAAGATTGCGTTGTCGTAGCAATGTTACAGCGCTATATATTTGAAACTATTATTAGAAATAATTCTTTTATTATTACTGAATATAATTTAAAATACAATTTGTGGTATAAATAAGTATAAATAAATCGGTAAGGAATCATCGAATTGAGTTTCTATTTTTTCCATGATCACACATTTTTCATGACCACACACTTTTCGTGACTATCACTTTTGCAATACTTACGTACCATAAATAAAACAAGTACATTATATTATTTGTTTATGTAAAAATTATTTATATATAAATTCTTTCCACGATCGCGTCGGTTAGTGAAGAGGTATATTTTTTAAAATGAAATGAAGTAATTATAATTAAAGGAAAGGGAAGGAACGTCGCACTGAAATTACCTTTTGTGCACTCAATGAAAATTCTCGCGACGCACCATTCGCCGACATACTGCGTGATAGGCCACGAGAAAAAACATGTATCCACAAAATCGAGGTTCCGGCAAATTTGTTAATGAAACTATCACTCGCAGGTAATTTTATATAATTTTTTTTGCATAAACATAAAAAAAATTTAAGAATGTTTTTTTAGTAATTTTTTCCATACAATCGATTGGCGTAATAAGAATTTTTCTACAATTTTTAATAATTTGTTTATAACAATTTGTTGCAAAATTAATTTTTGCAACATGTTATTTATACAGAACATAAGAAACTTTTATATAAAACATTTTTATACTTTCTCATTATTTATTCACATTGCATTTATTCACTTGCTTAATGTAAATATTGTTCAAAATATTGATGTTTTGTCGCATACACGAAAACCATATCAACATATTCAACGTTACACTATGTACGCGGCATATTGTGACAGAAGTAATTTATTCGATGACTTCTGACGAGAAACTGACGAATTTACAGGAGAAAGAAAGAAATATAAAAAAACAAAAAAGTTTTCACCTAAAAATTATTATTATTATTATTGTTTTTGTGTACGATTTTAGCGACGATAATACTTCATAGACAGTGCGAGAATAAAGCAGCAACGTTTTGACTTTTTTATAATTTTTTCTAAAACGAAATAAAAATGAACATATCTCTACAGGTCTTTCTTTCTTAGTCGATCTCCTACACGCTTCCAAAGTGACATTTAAATTCTAAACACTCTGTATAAGATGAATCCCAGAAAGCACAGAAAGATTGCGTTGACTCACATATACCCTGTATTTCTATACATTAATAAGTAATTAATAATTAATCAAAATAGTTGGCGATATAATTATTAATTTTGAGAAATACTTTAAGTTCATTTCAATAAGTTTAGTAATTTTTAAACAGATCATACAAAACTCTTAATAAATTTTAAGTACTTCAGAAATAATATTTAAATATATGTTTAATTGATACTTAAACAATATTTAAATTTATTATGTCGACATAATAATTTTAAATATTATTGATGCAGATCGCAATTTTTTAATAATAATTTTTTTCCTCACTGTGCGCCGGTGCAGTGATCGAAGATTGTGAGTTTTTGTATGTATATGTCTTGTACTTTTTGTAAGTTGTCACTCAGCCGAGCCGGATATCTGAGTTTCCCTTACGAGCAAACGGAATCGATAAAATCATAAGGGAGGGGGAAGGGGGAGGGGAAGAGGCCTCGTGGATCTCTTACCATAATTCGAGCGCCATAATTCGTTAGCCTTGGTATTGCTTTGTTAGAACATCAATTTCTGTTAGGTCTGTTCCATTGTTCATGTTATTGAAATTATTCCGTTTTCTCTAAAAAATTCAATAGAAATTAAAGATATAATTGAGTAATTTCAATCGGAATCCATATCAAATGACTCCATAATATGCATCTTAATCACTGTAAATTTCGAACAATTATTTTGTTTATGATCGCAAATAAAAATTATAAAAATAAAATAAAAATTACTGATCTGAAGTTATTATAATCCATTACACAATTTTTTTTCATTATTTTTAACCTAAATCTAAACTTCAATAATTTTAATAAAAATTTTTTTTTTGAAAATTTATGCAAACATGCATTATCAAGAAGATAATAAGAACCAAAAGCTTTTTGTTGTGTTGTTGTTGCTACACGTGGTGTTGCCATGTCACGAAAAAAGAAGCTACACCTTCATTTTAAGTGAATCAAAACAGATTAAGTAGCAGAATAAGCCTATATCCCCAGATAATAGTTGTTATGCCAACATATCTACCATAACTGTGAGCTAATCCTGATTGATCGTAAATTCACGGATATTCGTAGTTCGTTCTTATTTCAAGACTGTTTTAAAGTACTTCTCCGAGAAATTGAGTTTCTATAGATTTTTTTGAAATTTGGTTAATATGTTTAAAATAATTTTATTTATACATGGCTAAAATTTCAAGAACTCTAGCGGTGTCGAAATGGAAATATTCACCTTCGAAGTTTCAGCTTTTAATATGTAAATTCCTATATCAAGCCTTGCCAAAGTAACGTTTTAATACTTAATAGGAAATCTTTTAGAGATTTTTTTTTTAAACAAATACGTAATGTAGAAATATTAAAATCTTATAAAAAAAATGGTGAGGACTAGATGTTGTTTCTGAATTAGAATAGTTTAAATTCGCAATTTGATGGAATTTTCTTTCTCGCACGCCGAGCGGCGAGACAAGAACATGCTGTTGCTATATTTTAACTGTCTTTAGTACGGAGTATTCGTGCACACAGATACGATATTTATGCGTGAGTGTGTACGCTCGCCTCAAAAGTTTCTCTCTTCAGAGAGTAGACGCGGAGAGGCATATTCGTAGGTTGAACGCGATTGTAGCCAAAGAAATACCTTAAGTAATGTCTTAAGACGCTAATATAGCTAATATAGCTCTCTGATTTTTTTTTAAACTGTACTTAAGACAATCTTGAATATAAGATCTGACTATAAATATCGGCCTATAAATATTAAAAAGTAATCTTGGTGTATCACGAAAAAGGAATTTTGTATTAATAAGACAATTGCCCTTTAATTGGCGAAAGCAGCAAGAAATGGAAAATTTTTCCGCCGCAATGGGTGATAGGGTGACAAAAGAAATTACAGATCAAAAGACTTTGAAAGACACTGGATGTGGACCTTGAAGTTATAAGATAACTCACTGGCCAGAAAGCGCAATGATGATCCTTGCAAAAGTTTGCAAACATAGATGTTATTTTTGGGACTGTTCCATGATTTCAAACGAATTATAAATCCATTATCCCCGGGCCAGGTTAACAAAATCTTCTAGAAAAAATAAATTCAATTATTTCAAGGGAGAACTAAAAGACTTTCTTCAAAATGTTCTATTTCTTTATCAGATTATATTAAAACAAAATTATGATTTAATTAATATTTTATTTCAATATTGTCTTTTTCATGATCTTGATTTACAATACACGTTTTTTGTCTTCTTAAGGACTGAGAACGCATTCCTTTTTCTATTTGAATCAAAAAAGCTAAAAGATTTCTTCTGCGTACCTATTCAAGTTTGACAATTGTTTGTTACCCAGGTTTTCAGAAACTATAAAAACTTGGTCTTTACTATGCACTAGATTGACTACATATTATAAAAAGAAAAATATTGCTGTTTATATTATTCTCTTAAAATATTTTTTATTTTTCAAATTATATTTTTAATAGAACTGATTTCTTTTACAATAGGTATAATGTGAAACATCCGAATTCGCTGGAAGTTTATCTCTAAAAAAATATTGATATTCATTTAAAAGAAAAAACCATTTTAATAACATTTGACCACTTTAATATAATTTTAATACCTATGAAAAATCATAAAATCCCCTTCTGGCGGTCGATCATGTACTTTCACATGAAACTTTTCACATTTTTCACTTGTCACTTTTTATTTTTCACTCATCGAAATTTTACATGAAATTTTTCACATTTCATTTTTCACTTTTCACTTTTTACTTTTCACTTTTTATTTTTCATTCATTGATGGAGGTGTTACTACCGCCTTTGATTTTCTACATTGAAATTTATTTTTGCGTCCTATCACAAGAATTGCTAAATCTCTGAAGCACCAATCCCCCGCCAACAACAACGAACTAATAACTGCAAAAAAAGGAATTTTCACCAATTTGCATAACACAGGAATACGAATATAATATATTTCATATTTTCTTTTGTAATAATATATTTGACGCTTAATGCAACATATTACTATATTTTCTGGCTTTTAAAAATATTCTGATTACGTCTTCAATTGTTACATAATTAAAATTGATTACGTAATCAAAATTGTTCGCCAATTCTTTTCCAATTGATATCATAGCTAGATTGCATGACTTTATAATCTTTTCAGGTATTAAAAAGATATTATAAAACGGCTTTTTTTATTAAAATAAAACACATGAATTCGCTGGAAGTTTACTTCGAAAAGGTCAAAAGTAGAAGATCGATTACGTTTCACAATTTTTTTCTTAAAGCCTAAAAAGTATAAAGTTTCACGTGAACTCTATGATCATGTTTCGTGAGATTATATAATTCCCCAAGCTGTGAAATTATTTATTTGAACCGCCGTATACTGTCATGGCAAAAAAAATGAAAATCTAGAAAATAAAAAAATATACTTCGGAATTGGAAGAGTAATCTGCGCGTTGCCGTGTCGTATAGATAAGAAGAAAAAGAAGAATAAGATTGTTAATATTGCATTGACGAAAGAAAAGTTTTATATATGTGTATGTGTGCGCGTGCGCGTGCGTGCGTGTGTGTGTGTGTGTGTGTGTGTGTGTTGTACGGGTGTATATAAAAATAATGTCTTTTTTGTCAGGGTAAACTACATACATAATCTTTATGCGTGAAAAATTTTACGTAAAATCTCGATGAGCGGAAGCATTACAAGGCACTGAGTATACAGCATAGGCCGCAAAATTTGGAGAGACGCAAAATTTTAATAGGTAGCGCTATTCTTGTACATATAAAGATCCACCTAACTTGATATTTTGAATGAATTAGCTAAAAGTGGTTTTCTAGAAATCTTTTCAAATTTAGCAATAGCATTACAGATCTCTATTAACTGTGCCTATGTCTGTGGCGACTATATACAGAGGCATCTTTTTCAAAATTAAAAATAATAAAGAATTATTTGAGAAATACGATGACACAGACACGCGAGCATGCCATGCAATTTAGCTATGATATCAATTGATAAAGAATTGGTGAACAGTTTTGATTACGTAATCAATCTTAATTACTTAACAATTAAAGACATAATCAGAATATTTTCAAAAACTAAAGCCAGAAAATATAATAGTATGTTACATTAAGCATCAAATATATTTTTACAAAAGAAAATATGACATTTATTGTATTCGTATTCCTGTATTATGCAAATTGATAGAAATTCCTTTTTTTTTAGTTGTTAGCAGGGGATTGATGCTTCAGGGACTTAATGATGGCAATCACTTAGTGAAGCAATCCTTGTAACGGGGCGCAAAAGCAAATTCCAGCGAAAGGCGATCGTATCGCCAACCAAAGGCAGTCGTATCGCTTCTATCGATGAGTGAAAAATAAAAAGTAAAAAGTGAAAAATGAAGTGTAAAATTTCACGTGAAATCTTGATGAATGAATAATAAAAAGTGAAAATTGAAAAATGAAATGTGAAAAGATTCACGTGAAAGTACATAATTCGGCAGAAGGGGATTTTTTTACGAGTATTAAAATAATATTGAAATGTTATTAAAGTGGTCTTTTTTTTTAAATAAACATCAATTTGTCTTTTTTGAGATAAACTTCCAGCGAATTTGGATGTTTCACATTATGTCTATTGTAAAAAAAAAAAATCGATTCTTTTGCAATGTTAAAAATAATTATAAAGTATGTGCGCACTATTTTATAAGTATATTTGTTTTGCAAATACAGTTTAAAATACATTTCAGTTTGAAAAGCCTTACTTGATATAGTGTGTTATTGATCTTTTTACACAAGTGATTTGATTCATATTGTGTCTTGATAGAGCTGTATAAAGTCCTCGGGTATCTTTTCCGAAAACAGAATTTGACAAAACTAAATGCAGACGGACATTTGGACAGATAAACGGACGAACGAATGTCTGGATTAATATTGTAAATTTATGAAATAATTTACTATTGATCTGTTTTTTTATTGCTACACTCCGAACCGGTGCAATAAGTTGAAGTGAAATAAATATTACGTTTGCTTTACTTCATCTTATTGCACTGTATGTACTGTGTTCAGAAAATGCAGCAATAAAAACAGATCTTATATGTATTGTACTGTTGAACAAAGATTTAATTCAAGTGGGTGCATTTTTATTTTTAAATTTGACGACCGAGAGATAAAACTACTATCAAGGGACACATGCAAAGTTACAAAATCAAAATGATTAACCATGAAAATTGCCAGATGAAATGGAGAAGCTCTCGAATAAGTGCAACTATTTTAAAGGAAAATTTTTTCCACCAATTCTAGGTAATAAAAAAAATTATACATTATTTAATAAAAAATATAAAACATTTTCGAATACGCGCAAAATTATAGTATATTCAAATCACTGTAACTCAGTGAAAAATCGTAGCAGACGAAAAATCAAAAAAGCATTTAAAAGCTTAAAGTCTTTGTTTTTTTAAATCGGTAATTGATATTTCGTGACATTTCGATCTGATTGATTTTTTTTTTTTTTTTGGAAGTTATACGGATTCAAATAGATATCCGTCAAATCTAATAATTTTATACGAAATTTACAAGGGTGTCCCATGGTGCGAAATAAAAATCACACACAAATGCAGTTTATAGCATTCGAAAGAGTGAATCTTTACCTTCAATTTGCTTTTTTATTGAGTGTTGTATGATTTTTTTTCCACCGAGTTATTAGAGCATTTATGGAATGAAAACTAAACAGGCAAAATTGACGATTTGTCATACGTATATATACGAGACTGAAAATTTCTTTATCTCTGCGTTTTGTGTCCAAATCTACAAGTGTGAGAGCAATGTCTAAGATTATTGACGATAGGGAAAAAATAGTTCATTAAGATCCTGTACCCGGAAATGTTCCAAATAATTGAAAACACGGACGCGTTCTCTCGTACATGCAATCGATAATTTCCCACATTTGTCTCTACCAAATTCTACAAGTGCAAGAGTAATGTCTAATATCTAGGGCTCGGTAAAATAACTGATACGACTTAAAATAAAAAATATAAAAGAAATTCCAAAAGCTTATTTAAATTATAAAATTGTAGGAGTCAGTAAAATAACTGATATGAAATAACTTATATAAAATAAAAAATATAAAATAGGTTCCAAGAACTTATTTAAAATTGTTACGTCCAAATCCTTGGAAGTTTTAAATTTATGATTTTATTGGAGAGAAAAGGAGCGGAAAAGGCAGCGGAGAAGGACAGTCAGACTTTTGTCTCGCAGGTATTCGCACAGAGGTCGAACGCACCCCTTTGTATCGCTACTTTTTTTATTCAAAATATGTATTTTAAATAAGAGCGAGAGAGGAAAACAGGAAGGCAGGATGGGGTTTTCAATTGTACAGAAGGATAAAAGAGGCGCGACGCACGTAAAGGAGATGTTTCTTACATACGGGGATGCTGCGTTCGGATGAAAACCAAGAGCGAACTGCGTATACGTGTATAATGTATATAATCATATATTTTTCAAGTATATACATATAATATACATATATATATGTGTATGTATATACATTATATATATCTTTATATCGCGCGTTTTATTTCTACCTTAATTTTTAAGGCTCTTCTTCTTTTTATTCTTTTCGAAACGATGCCGACGGACGTCGCGAAAAGTGGTGAAGGACACCGCTGGTATTTTTTTTCTTTTTTTCTTTTTTACATGGATAAAAGGAAAGTTCCTTCTCCACGAATAAATTTATTTGAAATAAGACCGAGCCTTGCTAATATCATTGGCAATAGAAAAAAAATAATTTGTTGAGATTTGATGTATCCATAAGTATTCCGCATTGTGGATAATCATGTGGGATTTCTCGTATATGCGATCGAAAATTTCAACTTAGGCTCATTTTCCCGTACGTGCGATTGAAAATTTTCTATGTTTGTCCTTACCATTCTGTATCAAATTCTACGAGTACGAGAGTAACGTTTAAGAGAAGTATAATGTTAGTCTACAGATTGAGAATTATGGTTATCAATCGGTTCTGTCAATTTCAGTTAATTACGATAGCTTCATTACATCGTGATTGATTGAAGTAGAACCTTTAATTGTGATCGTCGATCCGTAGCCTGATACGGGTATAATTGATGACAGTTGAGATCTTATACTTGGAAGTGCTCTGAACAATTGAAACGCAGGCGTAATCGAACATTTCCAACGTTTATCCCTGTATCCTGTGATATTGTTCTCTCGCTTGTAGATTTTGACACAGAACGTAGGGACAAACGTAGGAAATTTTTAGTTATACGACATATGAGAGATCGTCAATTGAGGGGCTAGATTTTATAAAGGGATACGCGTGGATTTTGCGAGATAAGTCCACAGAACTAATTTTGGACATCACACTAATTTCGATTTTGACAATTGATTTTTGTAGAGAATTTCATAGCGCATCTTTTTTGTACTTATATCAAATTTTTAATTTTTTTTGTTTTTAAATTATAAACGAAAAAAAGTAATTTATGGAATTGTCAACTTTTATCTATACTACAATTTTGTTTATTTATAGTGTTAAGGAAATTTTTTTGAAAATTTTAACTCTTTAAATATTAAGGTTGGTAAAGTAATGTCGATTTATGTATCTATCCGATTACGTAGCGCGCAATGCAAACATCTGATTGTGAGACGTTTACCTTCGCGAAATAAGAACAATAATAATGTAATGACAAAACATAATATTCTTAAGGATTTCCAAAATCTTTGTCTTAATTATTTACAATAACTTCTTAATTATTTACAATTATAAAATAGGGATTAGATCATGTCAATAAAAATTGCCAATAAAAATTGATCACATAGGCTTAGTTTATATCGTGTATTTAATACGCGTATCAAGTACTATAACTATATCAAATCAGTATTAAATATTTAATACGAACGATATAAACGCTGTCGGATTCATTTTGATACGAATATCAAACAGGAGTATCGTACTAAACTGATTCGCGTATCAAATGATACAAATAATGATATAAAAGCATAAAACACATTTTGGAGAGCATCTAGCACATAATTTCAAAATTAGTATTATATGATTAATTTTTAGTCTCTCTCAAACAGTATTATATTATACATACATATTAAAATGTCTTATAAAAAAGGATTCAATTGGGGAGAAGAAGAAATACGAACATTTTAAGAATTATGTACAAAGAAGCAGATTATTTTATTAATGGAAAAAACACAAACATGTTGATATTTTTCAATCATTAATTGAAAATATAGAGAAAGAAAGACTTTTTTAAGACGGCCCAACAGACGAAATTAAAGTTAAAAAATTTGAACTTCACTTGCAAAACAGGAATGAACTTAAGCAAATTGATTCTAAATACCACCACTATAAAGGCAATCGACATGAATTAAATTCGTATTACTTTTTCCTTTAGTACGTTCGATGTAATGCACCTGTACTAAAACATTAATGCCCATCAAACTTAATACTAAAGCGGGGAATACAGACTCTTGCATAACGCATAACCAGGTCTCGGTAAAATAACTGATACGGCTTATTTAAAATAAAAAAATATAAAATAAGTTCCAAAAACTTATTTAAAATATTAAATAAGAAATAGGTCAGAAGAAATTATTTAAAAAATAATAAATACTAAACAACTTTTTTATTTCTTCTTTATTTAAAATATATATTTTTAATAAATTTATTTGAAATAAGACCGAGCCCTGCGCATAACACATAAGACATAAGAAATCCAACCACTCAGAGTTCTTTATTTTATGAAAAGGAAGAAAACGCAGGATTTTGATTGGTACATTTTCTTTTTTATTACGTGTACGCGTTATGTAAAAGTGCTTCCCGCTTAAGAGTGACTATAATCACTCCATGCCAGAAGCTCGCTACATACTGAGAATGACTATAGTATCTATAATATCTATAATATCTATTTTTATAATATCTATAATATCTATTTTTTATTGCTGCATTTTCTGAACCGGTACACACAGTGCAATAAATTGAAGTGAAACAAATATACTTCATATTTATTTCACTTCAACTTATTGCACCAGTTCAGAGTGCAGCAATAAAAAACAGACTTTATAGTATAGTTACTTGCCGCGCGACGCTCCTTATATATACGTACTAAGAGTAACTATAGTCACTCGTCAAAATTTTGCATAGATGACGACATTGGCTGTTATTTTTAATTTGTTAATGGCAACACTGATTGTGCTTAGCAACAATTATTGATATTTAAGGTTTAAAAATGCCTTTTGTTTAATTGCTTTTGTTTAATTTATCCATGCGCTATACAGGGTAATTCAAAATTTGCGCATTCGGAGTACAGAACACAATATTGCTAAAACAAACAACTTTTTCCCTTTGCAAACTGCATCTGACAAGTAGTTTTTGCAGAAGAACATGTTGAAATAACGAGTAAATGTAAATATTATTTATCAAATGTAATTTTACTACAGAGAAAAGTTGTTCATTTTAGCACAGAAAACAACTTTTTCCTTCAACAAAATTGCGTCTGATATGTAGTTTTTATAGGAGAGCGAGTTGAAGTTAAAATAAGTGCAAAAACTATTTATCGGAAATAGCTTGTATTCTCGTATAATATAGCGTATCGCTGCGAGCGCGATCCGTGATAGTATGACGACAACACTGCAGTTGCAAAAGGATTAATTTCAGTTTACTTTTAATTTTCACTCTATCACGAACGCTCCAAACTTCGATCACATTTATTAGGCACTAAGATGCCTAGCCTTGATCATCTGTTGCGCTTTTTTATTTAATTTGATAAACGATCTAATGTAACTATTATTAAAATATTATAAATAAACATATTAATTTGTAAACGTATATTATAATTATAACTAGTATGTATCGTATAAAACGAAGAAGATATATAAATTATTCTCAACGAAAAATGTTTCTATTAAAGATTTCTGAAGAAATTACGAGAATAATGTTCGAAGATATCAGTATGTGTTACAAAGATCCCAACGCGAATCAGAACTTGGTTATTATTCGCTTCGTGCATGATGATATGTAGAACTGCTGGTCGATCAAATTTGAAACTTAAACTGAAACAATTTAATAAACCCCGTGATCAATGCGTTAATGAATGCGAAAATAAAATTCTTACAATTTTCTTTTGCAAATTGCGTAATTTAAATAATAGTGATTGTATTATTAATAATATTACGTTATTTTAAATGCTTGTAGTTTCCTAAATCAGTCATATTTATATTTTTTTTTTTCTTAGTTTTTTCATAATACGGTTTTAAATATAACATCGGGGTGCAGTGTAATCCGGCACACCTGTCTGTAAAACAAATCATGAGATAACTTAATCTTTGTAATGTTGCTTTATAGTGTCAAATAATTTTATCGGAGCTGAAGATAATGGGAACATATATGGGACCTTGAAAAACCATCGCGTTATATATTTGTATCTTGCAGAACAGCATAAAGTAAATATAATTCAATAAAAATGTTTTATATCGAAGATTCTGGAAAATCTTATATATATTCAATTGTAGGTATTTTATACATATAATTTCTATAAAAGAAAAAGAATTGAAACATGTGTATATACAAAGTATCCCAGAATGACCGCCAAATATTTCGTGTGTAGGCAGACTGGACTGAGTCAAAAAGTTTTTTTACCATTTTGCAATAGTATGTTAACAAGATTATTAATAACTAAAAATCGTTAAATATTCATTTTTAATAACTTTTTACTGAAGTACTATCAATTTTACAGAAAAACAGCAAAAACAAAAATTATTGATTTTCTTCTTACAGAGTTCTGAGAATTTTTTAAGAATTTTTTATTTACTTTTTAGTATTGCATTTTTTGGCAACTATTTTTACCAACATAAAAAAATGCAATACTAACATATTTTTTAAAAATTCTTAGAATTTTATGAGAAAAAAATAAACAATTTTTGTCTCTTACTGTTTTTCTGTAAAGTTGATAGTATGGAATTTTCGAAAAAAATGATCGAAAAAAATGAAAAGAATGAAATAACAGTGATTTGAATAAATGTCCGTCGGGAAATTCCACATTGCTCATTGTCGCACAAATATCGCAAAAATCTGCCGTTTTGCCGAAAAACGAAGCGCCACGGGGCTGTATCACGACTTTTATTTCGTCGAGCTTTGACGTAAGTCAAGGTATCGCTTACATCGTCAATCAATAATCAAGATATCGCTTACATCGAGAATTGTGCACAGAAGCGTCATTAGACTTCCTGGTTTACGGTCATGTATGTTCATGACCGTTGTACACATAATATCGATATTCGCAGCAATCTGAAACCGTTATTAAACCAAGAAGTCTAATGACGCTTCTGTGTACAATTCTCGATGTAAGTGATATCTTGAGGATGATGTTCTATACAGCAGATCGTGCGTAAGCGGATTCGCGTATCGCCAATCACAGAATCATTCACTTAGATCTGTTTGCGAAATTTGCAAACAGATCTAAGAGAATGAATCTATGATTGGTGATACGCGAATCTGCTTACGCACGATCCGCTGCATGGGATATCACCCTGACTGTTCTAAGCATAATTCTTGATGTTAAGCTATACCTTGATGACGGAAACGCATTTCAAACGATTCACAGAACAATGTCTAGTATGTAATGCAATATTTTATTCGTTACTCAACGTAAATACTGAGGAGGACCCAAAATTCGGATCAAAATGTCTATGTTATTTAGTTTATTTTATATGTGTGCATTGGAAAATAAATTATAATTTGCAACTACAACTGACGTTGGCCCTCAGCAGATTTTTTAACTACCAATGATTAAAAAATTATTGAAAACCAATATTCAACAATTTTTAATAATTAATATCTTGTTATGTAACTATGAAAAAAAAATTGTAAAATGGTAGAGGACTTTTCGACGCAGTTTAGTCCGCTCTATCTGCGCACAAAATATTTGGCAGTTATTCTGGAATATTCTGTATATCATTACTGTTCATTGTGTCAGTTTTGGAGCCCATTTTGTATTATTTTTGCTATCTTACAGAAAAATTAATTATTGCAAAGTTACAAACAATATTATAAACACTGCTTATATTATCTGATAGAGAAGACTTTTTAATTTGTATTTACGTATTTGAAGATTTATTTTTATTTTTTATTTAAGAAATATTGTCTAAAAACAAAGTGATATGTCGGTATCGACGACCTTCCGCTACTAATGGACATGGTTTTTAATAAAACAAATGAATTTGAACAGAAAAAAGTCGCTCTACTCCATAAAGCAAGATATTAATCGTAGAAGTTTACTATTGAAATTTGTCGTATTGATATGATCAGAAGACATGGTAGTGTCTCGACGATAATTCAAGCGCAACGATTACCAACGATTATTGGTTTCTTTACATGAGACCGTGAGTTGCGAGGGATTGAGATTATTGATTAGATAACAAACTGCGCATGCACATGAGAATGAAAAATTAAAATATAAATTTTGAATCCTAAAATATTCTCTGCTATAATTTCAATTATATAAGAAAATTTATCTTTAATTAATTAAACTAGAATAACATATTGTAAATATAAATTTTCATGAATTATTTCGTCGATATGACGAATTTTCTAATCTTCAGTCAGTTGTCACTTTAAGGATTAATATCTTCAATATAGACTTATCTCACTGTGCTGTATACTATCTCACAGTTAGCCTAACAGATTTTTCTAATTTTACTGTAAATACTTAATAATTCTTTTAATAAAGCCGAGTGACACTTTTTTCTGGCAGATTTGTTTGTTTCATAAAATAACGTGTTGATTGGTATACCCCTTAACAATTTTTTTGATTGTGTATTAAACTGAATAATTGTCGACATTTTTCTTGCAATTTCTGCTTTTATTTACTAGTAAATTATACTTACCTCAATTTTTTTATAACTCTCAATCATATTTCATATCTTTGCACTTTATGTGAACATATTTATAATGTACATTAGATGTTGGAAAAAAACAGAGTAAAATAATTTATCTGAGTTATCAATAGAATTATTTTTGCAATTTATTACACAACGATGTAATTTTGTTTTCTTTTTAATTGTTTATTTTCCATTTTTTCAATTTATTAAAATTTATTAAGATTGCGAGTATTTTCGTCGTTTTAGATTAATTTCGCAAATTGATTGCTCTAAGTGCTTAAATCGTTCCGCAAATCTCCTCCACGTTATATAATAATTTTTGTAGTTTAACACATCACATCAACATAATTTCGCTTTTTAATTGTTTATTTTCTATTTTTTTCAATTTATTTGAAAGTTTGCGAGTATTTTCGTTGTTCCAGATTAATTTCGCAAATTAACTGCTACGAGGACCTAAGTCGTGAATTCCCCTACGTTCATGCACAAAGCGAATAATCCTCGGACGCCCTCGAATTCATATATAATGTACACTCATTTGATAATAAAATATGCACGATTATTTCCATCGAACGACATGCTAGATCAAGAAGAAGATTAAACGGATTAGTAAAAAAGAAAACGTGCATTCATGCGTTTTAATAATGAAGTGTCTAGAACAACTGATCATTGTCTCATTATTATATAAAAGCATTATTTGTTTTGTCTCTTGGGAGGTGCAACGTCCGACATTCATCGTAACAATAAATGTTAAATGTGGTATGACGGATGTCGTACGTAGTGTGAATCTTATTTTTCAAGTACGGTGAGTTCAATCGGAGCGATCCGAGCAGTTCCCGAGAGACAAAACGAATAATACTAATGATAATTGATTTCTCCGGACATTGTACAATATATTCATAATATAAATTATGCTATCAACAAATCCCTAATTTTATGTGTGTGTGTTGTATACATTCTAACTTCAATTTATGCTACGTTTCAAAAATATCAAATATTCAGCGCACATGGAATTGTAAAATTTGCGCAAAACCATTATTAAGCGAAAATCCGTTTCAACCAAATATTGCTTATTTACTAATACGCAGCTCGCGGATTAAAAAGGTTGTAGGTAGTGCGTTTGACGCATCCTCTCGAACGGGACGTCCTGCTTTTACGCGCTTCCTTCGCTCCCACGCACATTCACGCAATTTATACACGAAAATATCAGATTGCACTCGCAGGAAAAATGAAACATTCACCTTTTAAAACTCGCAATTTATTTAACAGGAATATTTGAGAAGCGCGCGCCCATTTTAATAATGGATTCAAGCACAAATCGGTTTAATCCGACTCTAAATATGATCGATCCATACTGTCCGTGTTGTCGTCAAACAATGTTCAGCAACTATCTTTTCAATATACACTCGAATGGAAAAAATCTCTTTGTGGACATAACAGTAGAGAAGTAGTATTATTGTATTCTTATATTGATGAATATTCTTACAGTGGAAAAATATTGCGAATTCTTTTGATCCATACTGTCCATGCTGTTGTCGAAGAACGCAACTATCTTTTCAATATATATATATATAATANCATCTCTTTGTGGACATGAAACATTGTAAAGAAGTAGGATCACTGTATTTTTATAGTGATAAACATTTTTACATTGAAAAAATATTGCGAGTTCTTTTGATAAAAATCATTTTGTCCTTTCTGAGAGCTGCTATCGATCTGCGCGTAACTCAGCGTGTATAAGTGCGTTTGCGTTGTAGAATGGGAAAACGGCGAGGCGCCGGCATAAAGCGGTACGGCAACAGAATTCTGTAACTTATTAGGCAATCATTATGTGCTCATAATGATTACTGCATAACGAGTTACAGAATACAAGCCCGGCCGACGCGACGATATTAAAACTTATATTTATGAAAAACATTGCCTTTTGCGTCATGTCGTTATAGCAAATAAGTGATGTGGCTTCCTTTGCTTATTTCTCGATTGATTTTCATTTTTTTTTAGTTCTAAAGGTTTTATTTTCAATTTTACGTCTTTTAATAACAATTTAATCTCAATTTAATTTATTATACAGCAGTATTACAAGTTATAATAGAAAATTTAGGTATATAAAAAGCGCCAGCGTTAATTGCTGCTGTTGTTATAACGCCCAGGCATATTTATGTAAATGAATAAAATTGAGGATAAAGCGCAACACAGAATATCGCACAGTGATTGACAGATAACACGATAAGCAATTACATAACAGTGCTGCACGAATGCTTGTAGACAAAAAAAAATGTCACAGCAAAATGGCAATAATGTAAAATTAATTATTTTGTCTCTCAACTAAGATTGTGCGAAGAAGCGTAGACATAGACTATCAATATTTCGTATCAATGTGAATCGAAATACGCAACATCGGAAACTGAAATTTGAATCAAAATACGCAATATACGGAAATTAAAAGTTTCGGTGCAAATGTAAAAATGAAATGTTGATACGAGATATCAAAGTCTCGATTACATTGGAACATTCCTATTCTCAATGCGATCCGTCACGGATACTTTCACGTGGGTTGCATAATATTAAATAACGGATCGTGTTGACACATTTAACAGCAGGAATGTCCAATATAAATAATCGATTTTTTGAAGTATCGTATTCCTTTTAACATTTGATATTTGATGCATTGAAATTTTCAGTTTCCAATTGATTCGATAAAAAAGGTCATATTTTTAAAATTCAACCACATAAATTACAAGAATCATCAATTCGGGAACAGTTTACGACATCCCGATCAACGCCATAAATAAAACTAAAAGAAATTTTATGTTTTATATTATATTTGTTACTTGATAGACTTATATATATAAAATGACACATATATGTATTGTATAAAATGCATAATTTTTTATTTTTATCAATCTCTTTTCCATTGTCATTTGTGTATATAAATTTTATATAACTAAAATATTTATAATTTTATTGATAAATAAATAATTTTACCTAGTGATTAAAAAAATTTTTTTTTTAATTTAAAATCAAAAGTATGTACTCTCCGCACATCCCTACACGCGGGTAATTAAACTCGAACTCAACGGTACATTTCCAAGCAGAATAAGTCACGATAACGTCAAAATGTTAAAAATGATGTTAAAATGAATTGTAAATAATATTGTGGAGTGATTTTGATATCATTTTAATATTGAAACGACTTGTTCTGCTTGGATTGATTTCGCGAGAGATGCGTTAACGTCAGGCGTCATCGTCAAGGGTCAGCATCTTCAGTGTTAGAGAGATATTAAATTCTTAATTGACGTCTTAGCCCTTAAAACTAATGCTTGTCAATCCTATATGAGAGAGACGTTACGTAGAGCGACGTTTGACTGTATAGGAACTCGTATCCCGGGTGTCAGTTGCTCCGTGAAATTCTCCATCAATCTACAAAATTATCCGCCATACAGCAGGCTATGAGAAATTTTTTCTCATTTTTTTCTCTCACACGCGTAACGTTCTTCCAGTTCTATGGCAGGTATACATAGATATATCTTGCATATCTTGCACTTGAGAATTTACAAGAAATCAAAGATCTTTATTCTTTGATATGCTCGCTGCTTTCGAACTGACGATATATTTTTCCACGCAATATCTTTTTCAGCGTTTGTTGACAGCACAATGTGTGTGTACTCAGTACATATAATATTGAAACCGTTGTGTATTGAACTAATCCGAATGTAAAACCGAAATATTCAAAATAAAATGTAAAATAAAATGCTTAATGAGATTGACTTTACATTTCCAGCAAATAATGCGGTATAACGTATTAAGGATTATCCGGTTTAATTCGCGTTTCAATATTTGTACTTAACACACATTTTTAATTCAATTTACGTGTAACGGTTTTGAAGGCTTATCGCACACCTGCAATTGTGCAAATGAAAACGTTATGATATTTGCACTCGATTAATTTTCACAGCAGCAGATCCGAGTTTTATTAAGCGATGATGGACGTTTCATCAGCGCGATCTCGGGTAACAATAATATGAATTCAGTGTATAAAGTAAATTTACGCTTTAGCATATAGATGAGAAAATGAGATTGTAATAGCCGCGCTCGGCCGCGGCGCGGGCGTAGCAGCGATGGGTGCAATCCAGTTGGGGGTGTCTGCTCACCCGCAGGCAGTTTCAGCCATCGCCAGCCACCGCGGCCGTCGAGATATTAGGAACGTAGATAAATATATTGACGTATACCCATCATTATGTGCAATCTCTGAATCAGCTCTGCATATTTGTACTCGTTTACGGTACGTGAAAAAGATGGTAGACAGCTTGTGCAATTTAACCGCTGGCGATTTTATAATTAACTGTCGTCGCCGACTGACAAGACGCTGATGAGATCGAACGCTAATGTAGGATTCACACTGCGTGTGGGTGGCGTATAAAGGGATGGGAAACCAGATCAAAAGTGCGTTACACGCTAAGTCCTATCTCATGTCATCACGGTAATTAAGCCTGTGTTGGAAATATTTTGCGACAAATGATGCATACAATAACGTTCTAAATGACAAAGGTATTGAACAAATGTAATCGCACACCGAGAGCGACCAATATTGACGGTTCAAAATTAATAATGTATATACAAATTCGGCGTCACCGGAATATAATAATTAACTGAGTGTATATTATTATTATTTACATTATCGGATTTCCCATTACTATTTTCCACCTGATATTTCTACATCGAAGAATATCAACGTAAAAAATGAAAAAACGGTATGTCATTTGGCTTAATCCACGCGGTAATCACAATTTTCATTGGACTTTTAAATTAGCGTCATTGATTTTATCGCGCGAACAGGAGCTATCATGCGATGTAAATTTTACGTCGCGGCGCTTTTTGATACACTGAAATTTACATCTACAATCGATAATTGCGATGAAATTAATTCTATATGTATGCCAAAATGTTAAAATGATGTTAAAATGAATTGTAAATAATATTGTGGAGTGATTTTGACGTCATTTTAATATTGAAACGACTTGTTCTGCTTGGATTGATTTCGCGAGAGATGCGTTAACGTCAGGCGTCATCGTCAAGGGTCAGCATCTTCAGTGTTAGAGAGATATTAAATTCTTAATTGATGTCTTTTATACTAATGCAATAATGTGTACAACAAATTTTTTTTCCTTTTAAATAGAACCATAATTACACATTAATCAAACTTTTATTTTATTAGGGCAGGCCTGTCCATTGCTCGTGAGTCGAAACGCTTCCATCTCTCCATCTCAACAGAACAGGACGGAGCGAAAATAATAAAGGATAGACGCCAGGATTCTCCTGAATCCCCACTCTTCCCCTACCATGCGCACACTGAAATCAGGCAACACCCTACTACGTTAGAAGGGGAGAACATCTCCCCTTTCATCTCACCACTACAATACATTCGATATCGACCATATAGTGGGAGTTCACCTACGCCCGGAAACTGGGAAGGAAGAGATGTCCACCTACACATTCATAAAGATATGTTTTTTTTGCGATGTGCATTAGGGGTTGCTCATAATAAAAAGAATAGGGAACAGGGAATAAAGAATAAGAATTTCAATCTCAGAAATCATGTGGAATACACAGTTTCTGATAGGTTGAAATTCTCTGTTTCTTTCATTGTGCGCAGCCTCTTATGCTCCATGATATTAGGTGTGTTCCGAGTTAAAACTCTTGCATAACGCATAATACGTAATGCATAAAAAATTGAATCAATCAAAGTCCTTCGTTTCTTTCCTTTTCATGAAATAAAGACTATGATTACTTGAATTTGTTATACTTTATGTGTTATGTATTATGCAAGAGTCTGTGCTCCCTGCTTTACGCATGAAGCGCATGATATATTGCTTTATCCTTCTTTATTATTTGGTGAAAAACAAAGACAAATGTAATGCATCATGCGCTTCATGCGTAACTCGAAACGCACTCTTTGATAGATTATTCAGACACAGAGAGAGAGAGAGAGAGAGAGAGAGAGAGAGAGAGAGAGGGGGGGGGGGGGCTCTTGAGATAAAAGCAATAAATGAAAACGCGGGCAATTAGAGCCTAAATTCGCAATAATTGGAGCAATTATATCAATCTATATTTCTCAGTACTACACATAATACCGAACGTTTCGACTTAATTCAAGTAGTCTAGATCATACTAAATCCCCTTGATGAATAATTCCAAACATCTTAGTAATCTCGTATGATACAATTTCTTTAATACAATTCAAATAGTCGCAAATCGAATGAAGATTGAATTAAGCCGAAACGTTCGGTATTATGTGTAGTACTGAGAAATATAGGTTGATATAATTGCTCCAATTAGTGCAAATGTAGGCTCTTAATTGGCCCGTGTTTTCATTTATTGTTTAAGTTTTGAAAATCATTTCTGCAACAATAAAATATAGTGATATTTCTCTTTATTTCTTACGAATATACATTTTAATTAACATTTTCTTGATGTTTTTTAAACGTTCTGAAGAGAAGTACAAAATAAAAGAGAAAGAAAGACATTGCATACATATGAAAATAAATCTTTTCCTGAAAGTAAATGAACATTTATCAAATAATATCTTATATTGGAAAATTAGCAGAAAAACATTTAAAAATAATACTTTTCTCTTCTCGGTTACTAACGATTTGTTGATTCTTTTTGTATAATGTTAAAAAAATTAATCTGTTTTTACATATAATGTTTGGCAGTTATATGAAAGTTGTCAGAGACAAAGATACGTATATTAGAGTAGCATTGACTAGATATTTAGAACTACAAGTTTTTTATAATTGTACCAACACAACGTAGAGAATAAAATATATATATTTTTATAAGTATCGAAAAAATATTTTTAGTATTGTTGAAACATTGGGGAAAGACGAATGTTTAATGTATTGGTTAATCGGAGAAGATCCATTATTACATAACAAGCGTAGCAAGGAAAGAGCAAGTGGTAAAAAAAATTAACGTGGCAAATGCTCTAGTTTCTCGAAGTTCTCTAAAGAACAAATCTCTCATCAACTTTTATGAGATGTTCCAGCGATTCTTCGAAACGCTTGCGATTTATCAATTCAGATCAGCTTGATCAAAAAGGTTCCAGGGTGAGTCAATCAGAATCGATAGCCGACAATAGCTCATGCAAAACGAAGATTTCATGCGTGTTACGATCGTCCTGTATGAAAAACTGGCAATCCTCCAGCAATTCGTGTCTCTGTGTCAAGAAGCTCACGATCAGGAAACCCAACCAGAACTGATAGAAACGAATTGTCGTCGAACATCAAGACCGTATCTCTGCTTCGAAACAATCGGATCGAACAGTCAATAACAAGACGTACATCCTGAAACCAAAAATTTCCGCTTCAATACACCTGGGATACTCTTTATTTGTAGAATGGTATTCAACAGCCCCAAGCATAACATAGCATAGCATAGCATAACATAGCATAGCTGAACGTTCAAAAGAGAACGATGAAGTCGTACGAAAAAATCGATGAGTGCGATGTGACACCACTAGTCTATTATCCAGGTGGTTGCTTGGATTCAGAGATTTAAAATCATCACAAACAATATTAAATATAATAACAAAATTTATCAAGAATTTTAATATTACATGCTTCATGTATATGTATAGGAATATATCTGTAGAATTAACTCTTGACAATTAAGAACATACACCAGACACATAAAAAAACAACATAATCCATAATTTGTCTATCATAATTTAGTGCCAATTGATACACTTTAACTATTATAGATTTCTCGCTTACAATATACGATGTACCAAAGCGCACTGTACGTATAAACATTACACATAGATATCAATGTATTTAATTAAAACAGAACAATGATATATATATATATATATAAAATGTTTTGTGCAAATCGCCAAACAAAAAACTTTGGAAAAATCGTAATAAGAGTATGTGTAAGAGATGCGAGAAGCAGAGAGAGAGAGAGAGAAAGACATATTTTGGATAAAGTCTGAAAGACGTCTGAAAGATGACTTTTTAATAGTACACAATTGATTACAATTTAAAATTGAATGTGAAGAGAACCATAAATTTTTTAGATCTGTTATTTATGATGAGGATTGTAAATGGAGGATAACTGTGAATTGTTTCCAAAAAAGACTTATTCGGTAGATACCTCTCGTATTTGTCTAACCATCTTCTTTGCCATAAAATTCCATATCGACGCTTGAGCCGAAGAAGATGCTATGTGACGGTTATCACTTATATGTCTGCATTTTTAATGCTATGTATTAAAATATACATATTAGCATTTTTAATGCTATGTATTAAAATATATATATTGTAAAGTCTTTTAAATCAAGAGTAATCTTGATCATATGCTTACTGTTTTACACTCGATTTTCGTATCGAAAGGAAGAAAATTGTACTGTTGGGATTATGGGAACGCCCCAATTTTTATCTTGCACTAGAACATTTTCTATTCCTTACCTACACGCTTATGATTCCTGCACACTGGACATTTTAATAACAACTTGCGTTTTTATGTTCCTTTTTTTTTATATTGTTTACAAATATAAACCACGTTTATAATTTTTAATGTTTACTTAATGTTGGTATTATTGTGTTCGTATGTTCTAACTCCATGTATCGCATTGCCAATTTTATATTCCGAGTCTTGAAACATGTGTACATCCAATAAAACTTCATGATATATCTGTAAAACATAACGATTTTATAAAATATAATAAATATGAATGTATCGTGGATTGTAAATTTTTTAACAGTTACCTAATTGATGCAGACAACTCGGAAATTATGTGTCCACTCAATCGAGAAGGTGGATTTGCGTTAATATATAGTTTCGAAATTAAAATTGACAAGAAATCGAGCATTGTGTTGAGCTTAGAGGCTCATGAAAAAACTTTCAATAATTTATTATTGACACTAGACAAATTTTCACCTACTTTGCGTAATTTTTATTTATTTATTATTTATTAATGTTATATTACATGACATACTAAAGATGGATAGTGGCCAATACGTATATATTTTTTAATTTTGAAGATTTATGATTTTTAATACCGCTTGCGTTTTAATAACAACTTGCATTTTAATAACAACTTGCTTTGGAGTTTTTATGCTCCTTTTTTTATACTATTTATGAATATAAACCACATTTATTATTTTTAATGTTTATTTAATGTTTACTTAATGTTGGTATTATTGTGTATGTCCTATCTCCATGTATCGCATTGCCAATTTTATATTCCGAGTCTTGAAACATGTGTACATCCAATAAAACTTCATGATATATCTGTAAAACATAACGATTTTATAAAATATAATAAATATGAATGTATCGTGGATTGTAAATTTTATAACAGTTATCTAATTGATGCAGACAACTCGGAAATGTCGTAATTATCATTAGAGAGAGAGAGTGAGAGAGAGAGAGAAAAGAGAGAGAGAGAGAGAGGTCCTATATTTATTTCTGTTGTTAAGTTCCAAGCTAAACCAGCTACTATTAAATATCTGATTCATTCGATAAAAGATGCACTGTAAAACGTATATGTTTTGTAATTTTGAAGATTTATGATTTTTAATACTGCTTGCGTTTTAATAACAACTTGCGTTGGAATTTTTATGCTCCTTTTTTTATATTGTTTACAAATATAAAACACGTTTATTATTTTTAATGTTTATTTAATGTTTACTTAATGTTGGTACTATTGTGTTCGTATGTGTATCCTAACTCCATGTATCGCATTGCCAATTTTATATTCCGAGTCTTGAAACACGTGTATACCCAATAACTTTATGATACATCTATAAAACATAACGATTTTATAAAATACATAATAAATATGAATGTATCATGAATGATTGCAAATTTTATAGTTACCTAACTGATGCAAACCCAAGACCCAGTGCAGACCCGGTTGAACCGAAAACGCTATTAGAATTTATTATATAACAAATTTTGTTATATAAATGCGTTTTTGATATGAATATAACAATATAATATAATATTAATAAAATAATGAAAGAATAAAATAATAAAATAATAAAATAATAAAATAAATAAATAAAATAAAATAAATAAAATTAGAAAATACGAAGCGTTACTACGGTTTGAATGTTAAGATGTTGAACTATTATATACAGGGTATCTCTTGAGTAAGGTCCGGGCTGCATTGGGACGTAGAATGAGTCAAGGGGAACGAAAAAATCTTATACCATTTTGAAATATCCGCTTTTTCGAATTAAAAAAGAAATCGTCTAAAGTTAAAAATTCATAGGCGCGCCATTTGACGCACGCATCATGTGTCATTGAAAACTTGATTATAGTAACTTGTAGCACTGTTGCGTTTGATGCGTTTACAGTTGAATTTATCCAATTTCAAACGCGTCATTGCGTATGGCACTCTTGGCAGCGTTTTCTAATAGCTTCTAGCATTATTATAACGTTTGACTACGTTTGTTTAGAGATACCGCGATTACCGTGCATTGATGCGTCGCATTAAAAATAAAATAACATTAATAAATAAAGTGTCATCAATAATTACTAATGGCTTCAATCGCTAAATATCAAGAATGTCTAGTAGAGTATGCAAGTATTACAAATGTTCAATATATGTATGTCCGACGTAAGAAAATGCTTGTAGTATTAGCCATTTTTTTAATGAAAAGGAGGCAGACAAGAAAGAACCAAAAGAAACGTTTGTTAGTCCTCTAATCCACTAAAAACGAAATGAACATGGTTTTTATCACGCGTTACTCCCAACTCTGAGACTGGAAGATTTGCGATTTCAAAACTATTTTCGCATGTCAGCTATGCAACTTGAGGCTTTATTAGAAATTGTAGGGCCACATTTGCAGAGACTGTATGTTATACGCGAGCTTGTAAGTCCAACGGAACGTCTAACTTTGAGGTAATATGTTTATAAATCTTGTACATGTAATTATGAAAAATATATAATTAGTTAACGTTTTCGAAAATAATGTGAAACAATGATATTTTGTGTTTATATTTTAGATAGATATCTTGTATCAAGAGATTCAATAACCTCTATGAGTTTTCAATATTTAGTGGGTTTAACTACTGTAAGTGAAATCATCAGTACAACTTATGAAGTTATTTGGGATCAACTGTGTCCGCCAATTCTTCCGCCTACTATTGATGTACAGGAATGAAAACGCGTCGCTCAGGACTTTAATGATTTGTGGGATTTTCCACACCGTATTGAGACAATTGGTGGGAAACACGTTACAATTCAGATACATTATGTATTTATCTTCAATGCACTGCTGCAATGATCTATTCAAGTGTGATTTATTTTCATTAAATACGACTATGTCTTTCATTTCAGTGCAAGATCAAACTTTTATAACTATAAAAACAGCCACAGTATTGTTTTACTAACCATTTGCGATGCGCATTATAATTTTCTCTTCGTGGATATTGGTGCGTATAATCGGCGCAGCAATGGAAGCGTATTTAAAAAAATCACCTTTGGACAAAAATTTGAAACAATACAATGAAAGTTCCTAAAGAAAAATGTATTTCTGCTGGAGGATCATTGCTGCAAGCTTTGACTTAAACGTGCTTGAACATAACCGTCACTGGAAACATATAAATATAACAAATTAGATACATAGACAGTTTCAAAAGTCTTAGACCATACATATGAGTATACAATCAATATAATAAATTAAATGCTTATATAATTCTTAATAATGCTTGAATAGTGTTAATCATGTATATATTGTGTATACATATATACTATGACTAAGCATCATTCAAAGTTCGCGCGAAAAGCAAATTCGAATTTTTGGGTTTATGAACTTAATTAAACTATTATATAAATAAGTTTTTTACTGTTTTTCAGCATATTAATTCTTCTAATATGATCAAGCATCCAATTATTACAAGTTATTATATAAGTTATGCTATTACTAGTAAATTTAATTTAATTTGTGACGCTATTACTGTATTTTAAAGACATGCAAATTGAATTTTTTATTTTTATTTTTCAAACATTAGAAAAAAAAACTCAGAACATAAATACTATCTCAGACAGTATAATATTAATAATAAATATTTTTTAGGATCTATGTACAATACAAGATCTATACACAAAACAGGAATAATCAGAAAGATTGGAATTATTACATGCTTTATTACTTTATTGTTTTATCAGATAGATAGATGTCTTTATTTGATCCTCTATGACAGTGTTCGCAAAGATTTACACATTTCCAACTGATTTCAGCGAGCGATCCCCATCACCGCTCGAGACTCGACGACCAAGTCACCGAGCATTCATGTGACGCTCTGGATGAGGAGCGTCGTTGTATCAGAAATATACTGGGAGCGCATCTTCCGCCAAATTATTATCGAAACATGTTTTTTTAAACAATTTATTTCTATTAACATAAAATTTTCTATTGTTAATTTATTCATTGTTCTTTAGTGATATACTTATATCTTAACGTAGTTTTCCAATACATTACATAATTATAATAACGTACATTTCGACAATAGCACATCACTCATGAGGTACTCGTATTGTAAGATGCGGTTTTTTTATGTGATTTCTACAGTAGGCCTATTCCACAAAAAGAAGAATCAAATACTCGAATATAGCTTGACAAGAAAGCACAATTATATATCGTATTATGTCCGCGCGCTCGGTGAGCTGTACTTTCGGCAATAATAGGTCGGGAGGACGTGCGTATTCGGCTATCGTTAAACGTTAATATCTCGTTAATTATTGCGAGCATTACAAATGATAGAGGACTTTTCTACTCAGTTTAGTCCACTCTACTCAGTTTAGTCTGCTCGGAACGAGTGGGGCCGTATATTCATGACCCTGTATATACACACACACACACACACACACACACACGCGCGCGCGCGCGCATATATATATGTCATATATGTAAAATATGTATGCATAAAATGAAGATACATCAAAGCCATAACAATTTATGAATTAAAAATCATAACTATTGAATATCAAATTTGTAAGAAAATGTCATGTTAATGTAATAATTGAATATACCACAACTACATTTTATAAGCAACGATCACTACTTATTTATAATAGAAGTTGAAATATATCTTTTACATACACATATATTTTGTATATATATATATATATATACATAAATATATAAAAAATACATATATATTATTATTTATGTTATAATAAACAAATATTATTGCTCATTAAAACATTCAGTATTATGTTATTAATTATTATACATTATGTATACAGCATAACATTTTCTAACCTTACAAATTTGATACTCAATAGTTACGATTTTGAATTAATGAATATCGAGAAAAATATGAAGAAAGTTTTTTTCATGTTTTTTTTATATAGCACCTTTTACAGCTCAGGCATCGATATACAGTTTAGTTGATCGAACAGTTTTTTGTTATCACATCCTAAGTTTTACCAAAAAAAAACTCAGAAATGTGCATTAGAATACTTTCGAATAACGGAAAGCCCTTGGAACTAATATTTAAACTGTTTAATATAAGGATTAAAAAAGTTGCTCTCAACAAAAATTTCATTTAAGAACGATGTCACACAGTCCGCCACACGCATGATTAGTAAGTCAATCTATAATATAAGTTTACAGTTGCATTAACAAATTAAATAAATTTATAAAAGTACAGAAAGATAGAAAAGAATTTTTTTACAATAATAATATAGTTTACAAGATTCAATATAACGATTGTGACGTTTCTTATGTGAGACAAACGAAGAGGAAACTCAACTCCAGAATAAATGAACATATTGACAATAAAAAACTTAACTCGTCTAGACATTCAGTTATAACGGAACATTTATTACAATATAATCATAGCTTCGATTGGAAGCATGTTAGAATATTGGACTCAGAATTAAATTATAATAAGAGACTCATTTTTAAAACATTACTCATTAAAAAACAGTTAAATGGCATAAACTTGAAAAAGGACACAGAATCTCTAAATGACATATATCTTTATTTAATAAATTTAATTTCGAATAATAACAAAAATGATAGTTGATTTCTTTATTCGTTTGGCACTCTTGTACTTATGCGGTATAATTTGAGTTTAAACTCTCTCACAATCAAGATCTGTTCTCTTTATATGACTTAATAACAACCGATATCACGTTCTATATAATTTCACAATTATATTAGACTGCTACTAAACTGACCGATACACACAATGTATACATCTCACTTTCATGATCATCGTAAGTGTTACATAACTCTATTTGATATTCTTTCAATTTTATATTAATATGCATAATTCTATTCTTTTTGTTTTATATATATATATATATCATAAATC
>JAANIC010002588.1:693144-725891 GCA_017607545.1 Acromyrmex charruanus
GTGATAACCAAAGATCCGACAAAGAAGCTTACGGTTGACTTACGGAACTTGCTTGTTAGGTGGAGGGGTAAAGGGTTAATAGATGACTCGACGTATCGGAGGTTACATACGACTGATGGGATCATTCCTAGAGCTTATGGTTTGACGAAGATACATAAGCAGAACTATCCTCTGAGAATCATTGTCTCATCTTTAAATAGCCCATTATACAACCTTTCATTGTTCTTGCATAGCATTATTGCAGATTCTATACCAGAGACTCCTAGTTATATAAGAAATAGTTTTGACTTGATTGATAAACTTAAGAATGTTGAATTGGAACCAGATTCTGTTTTGGTTTCTCTGGATGTGGTATCTCTTTTTACTAACATACCTATAGATTTGGCATCTGATAGTGTTGTTGTAAGGTGGGATGCTATATCCAGGAAGACTAAGATTCCTTTAGACGAGTTTCTGATTGCCTTTCGGATGGTTCTAAATTCAACGGTTTTTATTTTTAATAAAAAAATTTACAGACAGATATTTGGGACCCCTATGGGTTCACCTTTATCACCTGTGGTTGCTAATATTGTTATGCAGGATTTTGAGAAAAGGGCTATTGAAATGCTGCCCTGTCGGTTGCTATTTTTTTACCGATACGTTGATGATATTATCTTAGCCGCTCCGTCTGAAAGTGTCTGCGATATTTTGAATGTTTTTAATTCGTTACACACTAGATTGCAGTTCACCATGGAGATTGGCCTTGATGGAAAAATTAGTTTTTTAGATACGATGTTAATTGTTGAAGAACGGAATCTCATTTTTGATATATACCGTAAAGCAACCTTTTCCGGCAGATTCCTTAACTTCCATTCACACCATCCACTTTGTCATAAAAGAGGTGTAATTTTTGGAGTCGTGGATAGGATTTTTTGTTTGTGTCATCCGAAATTCCAACAAAATAATCTGATTGACGCCATCAAGATTTTTTTACAGAATGGGTATCCGTTACATTTTATTTTTTCGACTATTAATAAGAGAGTCAAATATCACATTAATAAGATTAATAATTTTAATAAGAATAAGGATGACACTGGGAAGAAGTTTTTTACGATTCCATATGTTAATACGATATCCGAAAGATTTATACCGATTGTTAATATGCTTAATTGTAAATTGGCTTTTACTATCCCTAACACATTAAGAAGTCTTATAAGGAGAGGAAAGGATGTTTTGGAACACGTTCAGAATCAAAATGTGGTCTACAAAATATCTTGTGAAGATTGTGATGCTAGTTACGTTGGCCAAACTAAAAGACAATTAAAGACCAGATTGCATGAGCATGTTTCTGATATCAACATAATTTCAAAATTTCCATCAGTGATTTCCAACCATCGTATTGAGGAGAATCATAATTTCAAATGGAATAAAGTTGAAATATTAGATGTAGAGCCTTCATATAATAAAAGGTTGATTTCTGAAATGGTCCATATCAAAAAACAGAAGCATGGGATTAATAGACAAAATGACACGGAGTCTTTGCCGGATTTGTATTCTGACATTATACATTCTCTTTCTCCTTTCTAACATCTTCTTTCCTTTTCTCCCTATTTTTCCGTTTTCTGTTCTCGATAATGTTTTTCTGCTTGACATTTCGTTTTTTGACATCGTGTGAGTCGGATGCTTGTTGCCTTTGCGATTTTGCTTATAATAACTTATTTAATTAAAAAGACTATTTTATTGTACCACGAAATGGACCACATTTTACATTTTGTTCTTGTTGTGTATTATTGGACTTTTAACAGATTTACTAAGGTACATTATCATATTACTAATTTTTTAATTAATGTGATTAATATTGATTCGTTTTGTTTACGGTTACTTTTCCAGAATGTTCTTATGACTTTGTTAATTCTTGATAAAAATGACTCGCAGCGTATTACACAGACAGTTAAAATTTTATTTTAAGGAATTGTTAGAATATTGCAAGATTATGTACCAATTTTTAATTTAGAACGATGTTTATATTATTGTAAGATTGCATTGAAAATGGCTCGATTGGAGTTGAAACGTTTGTTTTATTTTATTTTAATTGTTTTGTATTAATTTTTCTTATGTAAATTAAAATTCTTTTATACGTTATTGGCTCGTTGCCCTGCTTTTATACTACCTTTGTTTAATTATTATAATAGTGGTAAATTGATTCCAGTGAGAAGAACAATGTTACAATCATGAGTGACATTTATTGAGGCAAACATTGAAAAGGTAAAATTATTTAATTACATTAATTAAAATATAATTAATATATGTATAATTTATGTAACATATACATATAATTATTTATCAACTTATATGTATATATGTATATACACATAAATACATATAATGTTTATCATCGTTTTCTAACTTATTCATTTTATACTCATTTTTTATGTTCTGCGTACTTTATGTTTTCACTTATTTGTCATTTTTATTTAATTTTATTTAATTTAATTTTATTTTATTTTAATAAAATATTATAACGTATTTTTTACATTTACATTTTGATATATTATCGTTATACGATATTTATTATGTACACGCGCGCATATGTCAAAAAGGATGTGCAAACTAAAGACTTACTACTTAAGCCCAGTTCCACAACTCATGGTTAAATCTTAACCGAGATTCAATTTATTAATTATCTCTTTCCAATTCTAGAATCATCCTTTTGCTTCTTATCCGGTTTTTTGTTTTATGTCGCTCGAGATAAAAGTAAACAAACTTCGGAAGAAACAGGAAACACGTAGCAAGAAATGCAGTTGTCGATAAAACGATTGCAAAAGGGGGAAAAAAAGCAAGAGATAAAAAGCAAGAAACAGGGAACAATGTATTCTAGAATAGGTTTAAAAAATAGCAAAAAGCAGAAAACAGAAAACAAACAGCACATTGTAGAATAAGCTTAAAGATTACAAGTAAATGTTTTTAAAAATACATTATAAATGTTCGTAAGAAACGTTAGAAATAACGATTAATTAAACGTTCATGAAACCAGTATAAAAATTTTTTAATTATAAAACTTTTTTTTTTTACTGTAAAAGAACCATTTTAGAACGTTTACTTATAAATTTAGCTAACGTTTTTACAACATCTATAACCCATTTTTATAATAGGTTCCGGTTCCGTTTGTTCACTGAAAAAAATGCATGTAATTTTACATGGAAGTTACATATGACCGGAAAATTATCTAAATATGACTGAAAATTTTCTGGAAAGGCTTTTCGTAAACAGCTAGTAAAGGGGCGGTTAGAAAAGCGCTGATTAGTCTCTCTCAAAGAGATGAATATTATAATTAGAGTGCGTAGGCTGCAAATACAAAAGTATATTAAAACCTCACCTCTCGCCTCGTTCTCAGTCCAAACTTTGCTCAACGTTTAGGAGCATATAACGCTCGTAGACATGAGGTTCGCTTTGGGTACTAACGCTGTAAACTTCATTCTATTTTCTTTTTTTTTCGTTCATCACATAACTAAGATAGAATAAAGCAACGCGTAAGATTGAGTGCTTATGCTCTGGGCTAGATAGATCCTCTCTGTCTTGCACACATTTGTTGTACGATGAAAATGCACAAATAAAATAACGGCTATAAAGTACCTCAAGTAAAAGCTAATACGGACAGAGTGCGAATAAGGCAAAACCGGAAATGAGTTTGTACAATAATCTGCTACACAGCCAGACATCGTAACTTGACAAATTCATGTCTTCAGTTCATTAAAATGATATATAATTCCAATGCGATTCTCCATCACTCACTTATTCTTTTCATATTATATTTTATTTTTAAAAAACAACGTTTTAAAAACATTTGCACAACATGTTATTTAACCGGTTCCTAAAAAATATTTTTAAAATAACTTTAAACGGTTTTAAAACAAAAATAATCATTTTATAAACGTTGTTGTACTTAAAATCTATGATCACTTCCCGACCCAATTTTAAATTCAGTATTTGATGCTGTAATATGAAGACTGTGTATTAAAAAAAAAAAAAAAAAAAAGCGAGAAAGAGAAATACGATCGAGTTGTGACGATTCGGTGTTTTTGCTGGATTCGCGGAGCCGGCCAGAAAAACGGCACTATAGATATAGTGAATTTGTTGCGTATGTTCGTATCGATGAGTGTAGGCGCTTTATCGATCGCAATGTAGACGCGGGACGCACCTGGTTGGTCCGTACGATACGCGGGTATGCGCCAGCCAATCGCGTTCGCGTTCGCGGTAAAGCGCGCGAGTTTTCCCCGATGCAATGGAGAAAATCAAAAATGCGTTTTGGGCACCCGATGGTCAAGAACACTCGGCAAAGGCAAAGAAAAAAAACTCTACCCATTTATTATTGTCGAGATCTACTGATCTAAGGCCGGGTTCACACCTTGACGGAAAAACGGAAAGCGAAAAAGCGGAATCTAATCAGAACTCGCGGAAAAACAAAAGCAGATAAGCGAAATGTACTGCCTACTATTACTGCGAGTTCCGATTCAAGATGTGAACTCGGTGTAAGAAACCGACGGTCGAGAATGCTGGACAGAGGCAGAGCACGCTCCACTTCTGGAATTATGCGCTGAAAAAAAGTGGCAGCAAACAAGGCCGGCGGCCGAGAACGCTCGGTGAAACAGAGAACACTCTATTTCAGATAATTCTCATCGATGAAGCGGAGTTCAAAATATGCCGGTCGGTTGTTATCGAAAACACTCGATAGTGACGGAGTATGCTCTACCACTTTTTCTAGCTCGCGGCCAGAGGATTCGGTTCGAGAAAGTGTCAGAATCGGAGCAGGCGGAAAAAAGAAGAAGAGTTTTGCCGAGAAAAGCTGTTATGATATCAATCACTGTTTTTTTTTGCAACATTTAATATATACATAAGATCCTCTTTTGTGTGTGTATATATAATATATACCTTATAGTATTAAATAGCAAACTTAAATGAATTTTTTTATATCGATTTAAAATGATTGGAATAAAATCTGTCAAAATATTAATATTATTTTAATTATAATTGCAAGATTAAAATAGAAACTTTAAGATATATAATCAATTAAAAAAATAAACAGTAAAAGTTATTACATGCTAAAAATTATTTGTTTCAAAATTGCTTTATTAAGTAATATCGTTATGCGTAAAGAAAGAATTTTAATTTGGCTTAATTTTTTATCTTTGACCAATTTTATATACTTTATATTTGTTGAGAATGATCCCAATATTGAATTAAAATATGGATTTATCATTAATAAAGTTATTTAGTACAGCTAACTGGATTGATTCACGATTGTAGACAAATAGACAGACAAATTTGTATCCTGTCAAGCCCGCATTGACTCTTTTATCGCCTGTTTCTTTTTTCCATTTAACTTCCATATAACTTCCCGAAATAAATGAACTACGCAGCGTTGTATATCATAGAATTTTACCTGTGATCTCCGAACAATGTTTCTCGGACAGCCTTATTGTAAGCGCATTTTATCGATGTACGCGAAAACTAGGTCAGCAAGGCAATTGCATATACAGAGGAGCGCGTTATCACGTGCGTGCACTATCACATTGCGTTATCCTTCCTTATATCACGATTTAAGGAGGTGACTAGCCACACAATCACGCCGGGTGTAAGCTTGCATGCTTTCGTTTTGCGAGAGTGGATTGAGACGTGTATATTGGATAGCCTCGTGAATTTCTCACGAGGGAAAATGCACAACGGTATTGCGGTTCCGAGCTTTACCTGTGACAATAGGAAAACAACGATCGCATAGGGACTGTTTTGTCCCTATCGCCTTAAATTTTTTAACTTCCCCTAATTATAACTTTCTCTCGACCCATTCTCTCCTCTCTTTCCTTCTCTCCGTGGATCTTCCTCAATAAACTGTTCTATAAAAATAAAACTGCTTAGAGGCGCACATATGGCGCGAATAATGACAAAGAGAGAAAGTCAATCGATTTTTGTGTTGTTTTGTTTGTGACGCAGACGTACCGAAAAATCGCTCGAAAACAGATCGATGATTTTTAATTCTCGCCAAAAAATTGTTTTATAAAAAGAGAATGTAATACGATCGATTAAATGTGTAGAATGGTAGGTTTGGCTTTTTTGTATTCATGAAAATGTTTTCCAATGGACATGTTTTTCATTAGTTTCTTAGAGAGAGAGAGTTTTTCAATCTACAGGATATAATACTTGATGTGTATTTTAATATTGGGCTACCTCGTGATTTAAATATTTGGTCACATCAGTTTTTAAACCTATATTGTAGTTATGTATATTTCTATTTTTTTATTCAGAAATCACGAGTTACGATCAATAGCTTTATCCAGCTCTGCTGCGACGGACCGTAAGTGTTATAAAAAAAAAGTAACCAAAATGATTTTTATGTATCGGAACTACGGCTATATATACGGCAGGTAGTTTCATGTTGCATTTTTATATATTTTTTAAAAATATTTATGCATGTATTATGACTAATAATTATTAAAAAAACGGTAATATAAATTTAAAATTGAACTTTTAAACTAGACTTAAACTAAAAGCTAAGTATAGAAACATTTTAAAACATTTTAACATTTTGCGTCAACGTTGTAACACTGTTATAATGTTCCAAAATATTTCTTGCTTACTGGGATGTTATAACTTCAGCGTAAATCGAGCCATGTAAATGTATAAGTCATTGAATGTAATCGATTGTAATTCGTGTCATCGAGTGTAATTCTCACCTCACCTCTTCCTCTACCAAGAGGCGCATGACTTTCCATACGAAGCGACTCTCATTCTATCTTCCTCTCTGCTTAGGGACGCTTGATTTCCATGCAAAGTGAATCTCATTCTACTTTCTCCTCTTCCTGAGATCTTGGGGGCGCGCGACTTAATTATTATACTACTGTATTTTGGTATGTTGATAATGTATTATATATAACCACGAAAATATTGGTGATAAGATTATTTTCAATGTCAAATGTAAAAAAATGTCAAATAAATTGGTTTTTCTAAATTTATTTTGAAAATGACCTTGTTGGTAATTTTCATGATTATATTTATGATCAATGCACCGAAATACAGTAGTGTACCAATCGATAGCAAAATCGGAGACTTTAGGTTTTCGGAAGAGAGAGAGAGAGAGAGAGAGAGAGAGAGAGAGAGAGAGAGAGAGAGTTTAGTAAAACTTAATAATTTATAAATATTTTATAAATAACATAATTATGAGAAAAAAACATATAAGGATATATGATATTCATTTTAAAATTTTATATCATTTAACTTATATTTATGTTAATTTTGTAATATTCATTGCAAGTTTTTGAAAAATAGTCTTTGTACAATTGTTTATAAATTATAATCGTCTTGCAATATACATTTTTTTTTAAATGTTTATATGACTCCGTATATTTTAACTCAACTTTTGAGTTATAATATCAGGTTTTTAGAACATTTATACATCTGCGAATGTAAACATTGTTGCGTAGAAATAATGTGTATATTTATAAAACATTATAATATATATTGTAACTTTATATAATATTATATAATTTCATAAAGTGAGGTTATTTTGATGATTACTATTAATCTGTGTACGTGTTCATTATATAGTTTTATATTTAATAATCAGACAAATATCTGGATAAAACAACTGGAAAAGGAAGCAGTATTTAAATATATCAAAAGAATAAAGCATTACTTAAAGCAGCAACGAATAAAACTTATTGAGAAAAATAGAATGTGTGAAAGTAATGTAGAAACTGAATATCATCATAAATCAAGCGCATTTAATTAATGGATATCACAGCCCAGCACTTGGTACTAACTAATAACTTTCTATTAAATTATTACAATTTCAACAATGTATTTAAAGACTAATGTACTAAATTGATACAGTATGCATTAAAATAATTAATTAAATGCATATGTTATTTGTGTGTATATATATATATATATATTTTCACGTATCGCCGAAATAAAAATAACTCAAATAAAAAGTTATTAGTATTCATATTAAGTGTATGATGTAAATTTATAAGCCTATTACGCCCGCGTGTTTCATATAATGTTTTAGAAACCAGTCGCCGGATCCAGGAAGTACTGCACGAGAAATGAGAGTCTTGCGTGAACAATACTCGACTCATGAGCTATGGCCTGCGCTCTGTATATGTGTATCAGTGTATATTTTACATCACGACGAGGGCACGAATTTGGCAATTCGTGGAATTTGTTCTTCGCTATCGTATCACACTAGAGATTGGAGATTGATCTGTGATCATGCTTGCGTCTCTTGACTAATCAGAAAGAAACTATTGGTTGGTAGTTCACGGAAAAAAACAGCTGAAAATTTAATTGATTCAGCAAATCAACGGCCCGAATTCATAGTAAAATGAATGGAACTTACTATAACAAGTTAATCATCATATATATTGTAATTTATAATAGTAATTTATGTCTCTGAAGAATTAAAAATGCCCGGCGAAACATGTAGGCGCATTAATTTAATAAAGAGTTTGTGTTACATTTGTATATTATTTCGCGCAACGATTACAGCGTCTGACTCCTATTTGCCTTTTTTTTACTTAAAGTGGTTCTTTAATAAATCGAGTTATCATAGAAATGTCTAATTTTTTTATATAATGAAGTTAAAGTACTGACATGAAATTGATATGTGCAAAATTCTACGGTAAGTTATCGATGAAATAAGAGAGAAAAAAATGTAACATTTCACGTATAATTTAGTGACAGATAAGATTCCTTTATATAAGATAAGACATTTCTTTGATTAATTGCATACAAATCCTATCATAGACTTTTCTCAAAAACAAGATTATGATAGTTTAAAAAATTACGATTTTAATGGTCACAGAAAAGTAATAGATCATTCTGGAAAGATATTTAATATTGAAGTAGCAAAATATCGAGTTGAATGTGATGATGACATGTGACAGATAAATCTAGCAACATTGCTAGAAAACATTTGAATGCTGCAAAGGATGCAAATATATAAACAAATTCAAATATTTGGTTTACGCAGATTGTGGAATATAATAATTGAATAAAAATGTTGGAAAGTAAGAAATTATTAAAATAATAATAAATGTAAACACATTTAAAACGGGATAATTAAAATAACATTGTTAAAAAATTCTTTATTTTATTAACAAAATTTGTGCATATATATCTACGTTTACAAAAGTAATATACACATAATTATATTACAATTTATACTTTTAAAATAGTATTTTATTCCATTAAATTTTGTTAAAGTCATTACAAATTGCAGTAATAATTTTTTCGCTTTTTGTTTCTCGCTTTTTTTTTTAAATTTGTAGAAAAATGTCAGCTGTCAAATGCTTCACATGACTATATAATGTGCATATTAACGGAATGATTCCATCTTTTTTATACAAAAAAAAGATATGCACTTTTTAAAATTATTTTAAAATAATTTTATTATTTTACAAAAAATCGTTTTGTTACTAAGTGTACGTGATAGTGCAACTCTGTAGAAGAAAAATCCCCTTGCAAATTGCTGTGCAACTGCTCAAAGATGAAGAAATTAAGTTTTTCACAGACAAGTTTTTATTGAACAAATGGCTTTTTGCAAAACCTAATGAACATTTCAAGCTCGTTCAGGGCTAAATTTTTTTTGTCATCACGAGGGCTACATTTTATGAAATTTCAAAATTCTGCGCTTCAATCTCGATGAACAGAGAGCGAGTGAAAAAAAGGCCTTTTTCGGTGGTTTTTATTTTTTTTTTCTACTTAACTAATAGAACGATCTTAATGTTCCATATCTCATTTTGTAGGTATTTTGAATACCTACATTTTTCATACTTTTTTGTATATAATCAACATTTTTCGTTTTATAAGCGAAAAACCTGCTTTTTGCAACTATTCGAATTTTTTTTCGCATATTTTTCACACAAGTTGCAAGTCTCAAACATATATATTTCTTTTCTGATAGCCTTCCAAACATTTTCGTGCAGAGAAATGTCAACTTATAATTTTTGTGCGAAACGGATCTTTTTGAGTCTAATTCTACTATTAATAATCGCGACGTGGAGTCGATTCTTTCGAAAGAAAAGAATTGTGGCGTCCACAGGAACAATAGTAATCATTCACAAAAAGTATTCATGTACAAGGATCATCTTCATACTTATGAATCTCTCGAGATAACTGCATGATTACACTACAATTTCTATAAAAAAAGAGGAGATGTTGGTAGCAACGAAAACTCTAGGCATTGCAATTTAATTTTCTATCCTCCGATAACGATCTGACAGAATTGAAAAAAGGGAATAAGCTCCGCGAAAACTCGTAAACGCCAATCAACCCTAGGAAGGAATAACAGCCTTAATGCAGGCCTGAAAAATGACAAGATTGAAAAAGACATTATAAATGCAATCTGTCTAAAAACGAGTCACTCTCAGACTGTAGTAGATTCTCGAACAAAGCACTCAACATATTCACAAGCTTTGAAAAATTTGTTTTAATTTCTTTATGCGATAATTCACTTAATTTAATGATAATACATGTCATGAAAATGTATAAATTGCAGTTATCAAACGTGTATGACCAATGCTGCCAGATGGTTGAAAAATTGGACGGTAGATGGTAACCAAAAAAAGCAGATTTAAAATTTAAGCCGGTATTTATAGTCAGATTTTAGAGCATCCGCACAATAAAAGAAACAGGGATCAAAGAACAGAGAATAAGAATTTCAACTTATCAAAAATCAAGCATTATGGAATACACAATTTCTAATAGGTTGAAATTCTTATTCTCTGTTCTCTGTTCTCTGTTCTCTGTTCTCTGTTCCTTTTATTGTGCGGACCCTCTTATATTCAAGTATTGAAGTACTGTTTTAAATACGGTCTTAAGAAGTCACAAACTAATCAGAGGACTGCATTAGCGTCTTAAGACATTACTTAAGACGGTCTTGGAATAAGAATTGACTGTGAATACCTTTACGGCCTTAAAGCGATAAAGTCTTTTTTTCAGGTAATTTCGTAAAACTGTTAGAAAATAAAAATATTGGAAAAAAAATATTGTAATTGTAAGTAATACATATCGAAAACAACTCAGTAGCATATAAAATAGAAATTATAATAAAAAGAATGTACTCATACTTTTTTCTTTAATCTTTATTTAATTTCATTAAAAATGAGTATTACAAATTTTATAAAAAGTAACAGAAAAAAAATTCTAATTTGTATAAAATAAATAATTCAAATATCTATTATAAAAATAATACAACATTTAATAATCTCAATAGTAGGAAGAACAGAAATTATAATTTATATTTATAATAAAAATATATTTTTTTTGTTTTCCAAGAAACACAAAAAAAAATAATATAACATTAATGTTACATTTTTTTCACTCAATAATGCAACTACAATGTATGCTTTATGCATAACAGTAACCTTATTGAATGGAAAATTATAACGTTATGTGTTATTGTTATTTTGTTTTTTCTTCACTCCAGATCTACAATAAGTTTTTAAGCCTTAAGTCATAAGGAATAGACGAATCATCAATTATTCTCCTCGCACTTAACTGTAGTCAATTTCTTACGGCTTAAGAGTGAAATCACACGGTGCGGAAAACGACTACGGAATAGAGAATGCGTAGATAGCTTCAGAAGCAACCAATCAGTGTTTTTCTATGTTCCGAATAGTGCTAATTGGTTATTTTAATGACGCATTCTCTATTCCGTAGTCCTTTTCCACACCATGTGATTTCACCCTTAAGCCGTAAGAAATTGATTACAGTCAATTAAAACACCTATTGTAGATCCGGACTTAACCTTCGCTATGTGAATACCTGGGCAACGAATTAACTTAATTACTGTTTTGTGAATAAATATTGCATAATTATTAAATATATATATATATATATATATATATCATATTGTATAGATAATAGAGACATTGTACGTCGAAGTGACATGAATGGGGAAAATATTAATATTGTTGAGAGCCTATAGTTCCCGTCGAAAAGTTTATAAGATGTGGCACCAGAAAGCAATACAGACAAAATTCTGATTGCAGAGATATATTTAAGAGAACCTTTGTGGAATTAAAACGTTACGATCGCACGGCGAGATAGAAGAACAATAAGCTGTAGCAAGAAGATCAGCGAAGTAATATAAGATATACATCAAGACATTCAATTTTCAAATGAGTTACATAAACAGTGGTGAAAATTTGAAAGAAATTGCCTAGATGAGTGACTTATGAGATAACAAGAAAATTTCTATATAATTCTCTTGATGTCGCAGGCTACTTTTTCTAAGCCATTTCTTTCAAACTATTTATCGCTACGTTTACATCATGCATTTAGGCCGCGGCCTATATAATAAATGTCCTTGTTTAGTTCCTGTAAGTTAAACAAAGATACCTATCGTATAGATCGTAGATTAAGCGCACGGTGTAAACATAGCAACGTATAATCAAAGCTCTCAGTTTTCTTATGTAGTACACAGATGTAGCTCGAGTACACAAGATTATTGTAAATATACAGTACTTATAAATATTAAAATTATAAAAATAAAAAAAAACATGATTTTATTTTAGGAGTATACTCTAGTGAAGAGTTCAAAGAAAATGGAAGAATCTCTGTAACCGTTTTATGTGGATTGTTCAGCGGAGAAGCTGCCAAGGGGCCCTTAGGGCGGCAAGTCAGTCGGAGAAGAATGGTTTTTATGAGTCATTAAACTTTTTGCGTGACACATTATTAAGAAGAGAGAATGAAGAGAAACAAGAAAAAAATTTTTTTAATTTTTAAAAAATATGTTAAAAGCATTGCGAAAGTATTTGAACTATTAATCATGAAACCACATATTAATAATTATTTCAGAACTGTATCGAATACGCCAGTCTGTACAACAATATAAATATTGAAGACGAAGAAGAAAAAGAGGAAGAATCTGCACAAGATGATATCCCTAATATGTTGCATTTTATGCTCATCATTTTAATTTGTATACATATATCAATATGTATACCTATTATTTTCAGAGCAAGAAGCAAAGGATAAACAGAAACTCAAACCAAGATAGTATTATCCTGGCACAAATAAGCGAGGCATTACGAGCCGCCGCCGGCAATTTCTTTGCCATCAATTCCAGTAACGAACGAAGAAGATTTCGGAATGATGATTTCCTCTCAACTTCGCCAATTTCTAAGATTTCGCAGGAGACAACTAATGTTGAAAATACATAAAATGTTATATAAAGAACTAAATAAGGCTGAGCAATAAGTAGAATATGAAAAAAATGTATTATAATGTTATTTTTTTTAATGTATTTTATAATAAAATATTTTATTATAATATGAAGAAATAATATAAAAAGCTTTTAGAGATTTTACAAATGTTTTTTTAATAAAATGTTTTTTAACACAAAATAATCATTTTTTAACAAAAAGTTATTAGTAATAATTAGTATGAAGTTATTAGTAATATTAATACGAAGTTATCAGCAATAATGTTAATATGAAGATTAATGTTTTATATTACTTAATAGTAACTTATGACTTAATTATTGATCTCACTGCCATGGTACGGCACCTTCATTGTTGAAATATTGGCAGAAAAGTTCTCTAATTCTGATGGCTTCTCGAGTACTATTATGTGTGCCGTAATTGGACACGTCTATAAAAGCACATTTTCTATTATTGTTCTCCATGAACTTAGAATATGCACACCATTTACAGTTTCTTTATCCAATAGGTCTAATGTTACATAAAAAGTCGTTCTTGGAGTCTTTAGCCAGTTATGCAAACAAATTGTATTTTTAATCATGTTCATGGCTGTGTCTACGCTGACAATAATTGGCTTTCTGTAAATCCTCCATTGATTTGCCAGAATTCCAAAGACGTTATCAATGATCCATCTGGCACGACTTAATCGATAATTATAAACATGTTGATCTGCATTTAATGTCTTTTTGCTCTCTCGTGGGTATGGCCAGAGCAAGTATGGCTTAAGCGGAAACGTCTCATCTCCAATAAGGCAATATAGCAGCAATGGTCCTCCAGAAGAAATACATTTTTCTTTAGGAACTTTCATTGTATTGTTTCAAATTTTTGTCCAAAGGTGCTCTCTTTAAATACGCTTCCATTGCTGCGCCGACTATACGCACTGACTGTACGACAATATCCACGAAGAGAAAATTATAATGCGCATCGCAAATGGTTAGTAAAACAATACTGTGGCTGTTTTTATAGTTATAAAAGTTTGATCCTGCATTGGACACTGAAATGAAAGATACAGTCGTGTTTAATTAAAATAAATCACACTTGAACAGATCATTGCAGCAGTGTATTGAAGATAAATACATAATGTACCTGAATTGTAACGTGTTTCCCACCAATTGTCTCAATACGGTGTGGAAAATCCCACAAATCATTAAAGTCCTGAGCGATGCGTTTTCATTCCTGTACATCAAATAGGCAGAAGAATTAGCGGACACAGTTGATCCCAAACAACTTCATAAGTTGTATTGATGACTTCACTTACAGTGACACTTTATTTATTAATGTTACTTTATTTTTAATGCAACGCATCAATGCGCGGTAATCGTGGTATCTCTAAACAAACGTAGTCAAACGATATAATGCTAGAAGCTATTAGAAAACGCTGCCAAGAGTGCCAAACGCGATGACGCGTTGGATAAATTCAACTGTAAACGTGTTAAACGCAACAGTGCTAAAAATTACAATAATCAAGTTATTTTTTTCAATGACACGTGCGTCAAATGACTTACCGTCGCGAGCATCTAATCAAAGGGCGCGCCTGCTAGACTATTCCCTCTCCTCGCGGCCCGCGTGCCATGCGCGGTGGACCGTACTTTTAACAATAGTAAATCGGAATGGACGCGCGTATTCGGCTATCTTTAAACGTTAATATCTCGTTAATTATTGCGAGCATTACAAAATGATAGAGGATTTTTCTACTCAATCCACTCTACCTGCGAGGGACGAGTGGGGCCGTATATTCATGACACCCCGTATATACTATACTATAGTGTATATATATATATAGTATACTATACTATCATGTATATATATATACTATGACTAAGCATCGTTCGTGCGAAAAGCAAATTCGGTACTCGCGCTGGGTGAGAAGAGAGGGAAATAGCGGAAGGGGAAGCAGAAGTCGAAAATCGGCCGAGAAGCGCAAAGCTTGCCAAACCCTGATATAAACAGAAAAAAATGGTGTGGTGTCCGACAAAATTGCTCCGAAAGGCGATTTAATGTGTAATGCTGAATTGCTTGTTGACCTTCAATTGATCTCTTCTTTATGAAATCGACATATATAATGACAGACTTTTTCATAATTCCAAGTCAAGACAGCTAACGAATGACAATGTTAATGACAAAGTGTTCGACTCTGCAATTCCATTAATGATTCCGAAAGATGATCAATATTGCATTTGTTGCAGTCGACCTTGATGTCTCTTGTGGCGTTTCGAGGATGCGTGTCCTTGGCGACTGATACATTAGTGCCTCGCGAACTAGGTACGGCATTGTCGAATATAATTTTGAATTTGTGTCTTCATATTACTCCATGCATATTGTTTAATTTGCAGGTATGTTTTCGTGATGTTCTTGTGACTACCTGCTGCAGATTCATGATTTTTCTGGATTATTTTTATTGTCTTCCACTGGAGAAGTGATAACAAGATTTCTAGAATAAGTTGTAAATCATTCCGACATTGAGGCGAATTCAGCTTGAACTTTGTCTTTCAGATGAATTTAATATGAGCAATTGATTTGCAAGGTTCTGGGCGTCTTCGGCACATTTACAGATACCATGTTTGCTGCTAATGTATATCATCATCCATTGAAGTAGTATATTGCATTTGTACCCTTGTTGCAATCGACTTTGATGTCTCTTGTGGCGTTTCGAGAATGCGTGTCCTTGGCGACTGATACATTGGCCTCGCGAACTAGGTACGGCATTGTCGAATATAATCTTGAATTTGTGTCTTCATTGTCGAATATAATCTTGAATTTGTGTATTACTCCATGTATATTATTGTTTAATTTGCAGGTATGTTTTCGTGATGTTCTTGTGACTACCTGCTGCAGATTCATTATTTTTCTGGATTATTTTTATTCTGTCTTTCACTGGAGAAGTGATAACAATACCAAGACAGACGGAAATCAATACAGATCGTAATTACAATTAAATTCATTTTTGTTTATTATTATTCAACCGTTATAAGTTTATCTTTATTTAATTACAATAGAGATAGAGAATATACATGAATTAGATACATAATGATTAAATAATGAAATGAATAACAATATAAAATAGCATGAAGTAGTATAAAATGGTATTAGACAAAATTTATTTATTTATTCATTTTTTTAAAAGAAGTCTCGTTTCTCATCATAACTTAATTCTTTTAAAATAAGTTGATCTTTGGCAGGTTTGGCAGGAATAATCGCATACTATTTTATATTGTTATCCATTTCATTATTTAATCATTGTGTATCTAATTCATGTATATACTCTATCTCTATTGTAATTATATTTTACTATGTTTCAAATCAATACCACGTGTTTAAATATATGTATTATTTTACTCTTATGTACGATTATTATAATTTACTTAATTTCTAATCAGCCTTTTAGCTGCTGTCGCGTCTTTTACATGTATCTGTCGCTTTTATTTATTATCATGTTTTTATTTTTTACTACTTCTAAATAGTTGTACAAAGTTGTTATTATTATTATTATTATTATTATTAAACAGAGCTAAAGAATAGAAAACGCTAAGACTTGAGAATTATTTTTCATTTCACAATTTAGGTTAAAAATATATTACGTAGTGTCGGGTAATTAGTTATATATTAAATAAGATAGGAAACAAGATCGTTTATGTTAAATAACATTACTTTAAATCCGAAGCGCCACTACGGTCTAAGCATTAAGATGTTGAACTAATATATATATTTTCAAACAAATGAAATAATTTCAGAAATGATAATTACGTGCCAATATGGTTGTCGGTATTAACACAATTGATCTGAAATATTAATAATCCCCCCAAATTCCCCAAATTAATCTTAACAAACTGCAATAAACTTATTGCGAAAAATATTGCCTCGGCCGGGAGTCGAACCCGGATCTCTTGCATTCCGTGCGAGAATTCCAGCACGTGACTCATCGAGGGATGAATCATTGGTATTATTAGCGCGTAAAAGTTTGTTTATTAGTATTAGGCGTGATAAGCAAATCTTTAATGTTTTCTTTTATTACAGGCGAACTTGAGCAAATGGAGGCTTATTAATTTCATTTGGAGCTTTGGAGCTCAAGGTTTTGAGGATACATGCAATGGAGGCTTATGGGAGAGCTCGGCGGCTTCTAAAAGTCGAATAGTAGGTATTAAGACTTCTATTAGACTTTTAATAATCAAGTGTATTAATTATTCTAGTACATGCTTTATTGTTTATGCAGGTAACTAGGGAGTCTCCGGCGAACGTTTGCAAATTCAGAGGCGAGAGAGGTACTCCGTTTTAATTTCTGGATTGGCAATACGAATCACACGAATCCAGAATTCATTCAAGCAGGAATTTTAAAAGATTCTCTCTCTTTAAAAGGAAGGGATCGCCTTTGCCAAATAATACTACTTTTGGCAATTAATGCATGCATTTTGCTCAATAAAAAAGATCGATTCTAATATTCCTTGTGGTATTATAGGAAAATCGTCAGGAACGGCGTGAAAAGTTACCAAAGCAGAAGAAATGTGAACTTGTATCGATCCGAAAGTATTAACTACATCTTCAGTGATCCCTGTAAGTAGGATTTTATTAGTATTAATATATTATTTTCAATGTCTTTTTTATAATGTTAGGCACCCACATCCAGCATGCAAGGATCCTCGGAAGAAAAATTAGAGCTCAACGAGATACGTCGCAATTCCTTGGGGTCGAAGGACATGTATTACTCGGGAGAGCATTCCAGTGGAAGAATGGAATGTGCATTCCCCTAACTTAAGGGATACTCTCGCTGGCTAATAATAATTCTAATATCCTAATGGCTATTAGTATTATTATTGTCAATATTTGATTGTTAATTCGATATTGTCGTTTTCTACATTCATGAAATAAATGTTCAAAATTTTTACAGTAGCTGCAAATTTTTCGTGTGCCCTCAAAAGCATCTGACGCAGTGGCCTGATTGTTCGCAGAAGCAGCGAATGCGGCGGCAGGAGCATCGCGTCGCAATATTTTTATCGGCACTTAAGTATCACTAGGAGCGGATTCGTCATGTAAGTTACGACTATTTTTATATTGAGATTCCTCTCTCTCGAGGCGTTTGTGTATCGTTATTGTTGTAGAATCGGCATCGGCGAAATTAGTGTACTCTTCGGCCTTTAATTCGATTCTGTAGTCGCGAGGGAGATCCTCATAAAATGTTTCAAGAGCATACGAATCGATAGAAGAAATTTTGGAATCGATTAAGGTCGAGGTTTACTTGATCACCCTCTGCTATAGCTATTCGCAAATTCTTCATTCGCCCTATATAATCAATTAAGTATATGTTTCCTAGGTTTCTTGTACGCGATGCTAAGCTGTACCCGATAATAATCAGCGCTTCTACCAGGACCGAATGTTCTTTTGAGAATCTCTAAAAATTTAGTAACTGTAAGGTGAGTCTCGTCTTCTATAGCAAAATATGCATGATGCGATAATTTATTCCTTAGCATTTGCACGAATAATGCCTCACCAACTAAAGGTATTGAATCTTTTGTTTTCTTGCACGCGCAAATTGCCACACTGAAATATTATGCCCGTCATATTTCGGAACGAGATCATGAGATGCCTCGCAATGTATGATTTCGGATAAACGGAGTAACCGGCAGCAAACGTCGTATCTGGAAGTAAATTGGAGGATATGATCTCTTTTGGAGGTATAGTATGATTAAAAGGTAACGATGAAACCCATATGAATATCATTTTGATTACAACATATATCAATGATCAACTCTGAAAATGTATGAAAGAATTGCGAGACCTGCAATTGAATCTATCACTATGGAGAGTTGTAGAGCCAGCATTGATCTAAAAAAAAATTATTAATTGATGTGTTTACAAAGGAAAAGTATAAAATCAATGAAATATATGTTTTAATATTTTGACATTAGCTATCATACTTTGCTCTGGTAATGATAATTTTAATTGTATTCAGAGAGAATTTTTTTATTATTTATATAATATTTTATACAAATAATAAGTTTTATATATATTATTTGTATAATATAATTAGTAAAATTGCAAATAATTAATTTGAATTATTTTATACACTTTACATAAAAATAATTTATTAGATGTTGGAATTAATTCGTAGCGTTTTACAAGAGATGGCACAAGCAGTACACTATTTCGTTGTTACCTATAGTTCTGTATACATTGTAAACATCTATCATAGGACGTCATTTGCCGTACATAACCTTTCTTGAAATCATAAATAACAACACTGTATAATTCATTGAATATGTCAAAATTTGTGCCGAATAAAGTGTATTTGCGGGGAATTTTATTACACTACTTTATTCAAAAGAAATCTGCAGCTGAAGCGCATAGAATTCTTGTTCAGACTTATGGTGACAATGCTCTGTCGGATACGACATGCAGAGACTGGTTTCGACGCTTCAAAAATAATGATTTTGAACTTGAGGATAAAGAACGTTCTGGCGCACCGAAAAAATTTGAAGACAAAGAATTAGAGCAATTACTCGATGAAGACCCATCTCAGACGCTATCAGAACTTGGAAAAATATTACAAGTTGATGAGTCAACTGTTTCAAAACGTTTAAAAGGGTTAGGAATGATCCAGAAGCAAGGACATTGGGTGCCGTATGAATTGAAGCCGAGAGACGTCGAACGACGTTTTGGCACGTGTGAACTACTTCTTCAACGGCAGAAAAGAAAAGATTTTTTGCACCGTATCGTGACTGGCGATGAAAAGTGGATACACTACGATAATCCAAAGCGTAGAAAATCGTGGGGTAAGCCCGACCATGCATCCACATCATCCGCAAAACCAAATATCCATGGCTCGAAGCTTCTTCTCTGTATTTGGTGGGATCAGCAGGGTGTAATTTATTATGAACTGCTTAAACCGAACGAGACTATCACGGGGGATCGCTATCGACTTCAATTGATGCGTTTGAGTCGAGCCTTAAAAGAAAAACGGCCGCTATACGCGCAAAGACATGACAAAGTGATTTTGTTACATGACAACGCTCGGCCTCATGTTGCAAAACCAGTAAAAACCTACCTGGAAACGCTTAAATGGGAAGTTCTACCCCACCCGCTGTATTCTCCTGATATTGCACCTAGCGACTACCACTTGTTTCGATCATTAGCTCATAGCTTGTGCGAGCAGAAGTTCACATCTTACGAAGATTGTACAAAATGGTTCGATTCCTGGATTTCATCTAAAGACGAACAGTTCTTCCGACGTGGTATTCATTCACTGCCCGAAAGATGGTCAAAAGTAGTAGAAAGTGATGGGAAGTACTTTCATTAATATATTTTTTAATGCTCATGTGAAATAAATAACATTCTTTCATTAAAAAAACGCTACGGAATTAATTCCAACACCTAATATTAGATAACAATTCGCTTTATTTCAATAAAGAATTTAAATGATTTTTCACAATCATATAAAGTGTTATGTTTACTGCACGTTTTTCTTTCATTCCATTCCATCTACTCCTGAATAAGGAAATGTTTTGATTATTTTTTTCTCACAGTACACTAGAGATCTGGATTCAACTCCTCCAATATTTGAAATAATTCTTTGTAACCAGTAGATCTGTTCTTTTTGGATGAACACAAGCTCATCTTTCTTCCTCTTCTTTCTTCCTGGGCAGAAAAGGAAGAAAGATGAACTAGTGCAAAAGTTCAGCCAAAAAGAGCAGGCCTAAAAACATGGAATCTTATAATTATAGGTACTACTTTTACAAACATTGAAATAAAAAATTATTGAATCCAGATACATTGCAATATATATAACATATTAGTGTTTTACACGAAAGTACTTCGTTACTAAACTTTTGTTACTAAACTTTGAGTAAACTTGAATAATATTCAAAATAATTTTTTGTAATCAATAACATCGAAAATCTTTTAACTATACATACTATTATACTTCGTACTTTTTCAAAATATTCCGTTTATATTATTTATTTTTCATCGCCTTTCTTTTTTGTTATTTGTATCAATTCTTTCAAAATATTATTGCAATCTTCTCGTAATTTATTGGCCCTAATGGATTGCTTGTTTCTTTCATAAAGTTTTCATATGATTATCTCATTTTTTGTTGCTCTGCTAACATTTTCCATTGTAGTTCATAACGTTTTTCACTTCATCTATTTTAGTTAATTTTAAATTTTCTAAACTTTTTTTGAACATGTCCAACACACGTTGCTCCCTTTTTTGCTTGTGATCTGTAAAAAATTTAATATAAAAAGTAATTTTAGTCAGATTAAAATCGACACCAAAAATTTATTTTGATTGAATAAAGACATCCTCTCTCTTCCTTTCTCTTTCACTAAAACATTGTACAATTTTCTACTAACCTCTTTATCATTAGTCGCAATTTCAGACATTTCCTGATATAATTACTGTATCATTATTTTTATATTTCTTGTTTATGCCTTCATGATATTTGTTTTTCTTATTCGCACTAACAGTAGTGTAAAGTAGACCTGTAACATATTTAAAATAGATGATTACAACAGCTTTGTGTGATATTAAAAAAAACTAGGCCTTTATGAATGTTTCATCATTAACACAATTAAATATACTACTTTTTATATTAATACTACCAATAACACTGTTAGAGAAATTACTAGAGAACTTAAAATCAGCGCTAAAAAGGAGTAAATTAGTGCCAAATTTATAGCGAAATTGTTGCAGATACACAAGATTTGAAGCAGTTGAAAGTTAAGATTTGAAATTTCAAAATACTTTTTTGAAAATCGTTCTGCAACCATTTTTCACAAAAAACGAAACTTTGAATTTGCTCCTTTTTTGAGCTGATTTTAAATAATCCCCTAATTCTTTTAGCAGTGTACATGCAAACGTTTTTAATAAGATCTTATTAAAATGTAATATGTAAAATAAAACTTACGAGTGAGTAGTTGTCTGTTCTGCATTTGACAAATTATTTCCTTGTTTCCAGCATAACACAAAACTACTATTCTCTATGTATAGTTAAAAGATTTCCGATGTTATTGATTACAAAAAATTATTTTGAATGTTATTCAAGTTTACTAAAAGTTTAGTAACAAAAGTTTAGTAACGAAGTACTTTCGTGTAAAACACTAATATGTTATATATATTTATATATTGCAATGTATCTGGATTCAATAATTTTTTATTTCAATGTTTGTAAAAGTAGTACCTATAATTATAAGATTCCATGTTTTTAGGCCTGCTCTTTTTGGCTGAACTTTTGCACTAGTTCATCTTTCTTCCTTTTCTGCCCAGGAAGAAAGAAGAGGAAGAAAGATGAGCTTGTGCAAAAGTTCACCCAAAAAGAACAGATCTACAATTACACAAATAATAATCTGATTACAAAAAATTATTTTAAATGTTGGGGGAGTTGAACCCAGATCTCTAGTGTTCTGTGAGAAAAAAATAATCAAAACATTTCCTTATTCAGGAGTAGATGGAATGGAATGAAAGAAAAACGTGCAGTAAACATAACACTTTATATGATTGTGAAAAATCATTTAAATTCTTTATTAAAATAAAGCGAATTGTTATCTAATAAATTATTTTTATGTAAAGTGTATAAAATAATTCAAATTAATTATTTGCAATTTTATTAATTATATTATACAAATAATATATATAAAACTTATTATTTGTTTAAAATATTATATAAATAATAAAAAAATTCTCTCTGGATATAATTAAAATTATCATTACCAGAGCAAAGTATGATAGCTAATGTCAAAATATTAAAACATATATTTCATTGATTTTATACTTTTCCTTTGTAAACACATCAATTAATAATTTTTTTTTAGATCAATGCTGGCTCTACAACTCTCCATAGTGATAGATTCAATTGCAGGTCCCGCAATTCTTTCATACATTTTCAGAGTTGATCATTGATATATGTTGTAATCAAAATGATATTCATATAGGTTTCATCGTTACCTTTTAATTATACTATACCTCCAAAAGAGATCATATCCTCCAATTTACTTCCAGATATGACGTTTGCTGCCGCTTACTCCGTTTATCCGAAATCATACATTGCGAGGCATCTCATGATCTCGTTCCGAAATATGACGGGCATAATATTTCAGTGTGGCAATTTGCGCGTGCAAGAAAACAAAAGATTCAATACCTTTAGTTGGTGAGGCATTATTCGTGCAAATGCTAAGGAATAAATTATCGCATCATGCATATTTTGCTATAGAAGACGAGACTCACCTTACAGTTACTAAATTTTTAGAGATTCTCAAAAGAACATTCGGTCCTGGTAGAAGCGCTGATTATTATCGGGTACAGCTTAGCATCGCGTACAAGAAACCTAGGAAACATATACTTAATTGATTATATAGGGCGAATGAAGAATTTGCGAATAGCTATAGCAGAGGGTGATCAAGTAAACCTCGACCTTAATCGATTCCAAAATTTCTTCTATCGATTCGTATGCTCTTGAAACATTTTATGAGGATCTCCCTCGCGACTACAGAATCGAATTAAAGGCCGAAGAGTACACTAATTTCGCCGATGCCGATTCTACAACAATAACGATACACAAACGCCTCGAGAGAGAGGAATCTCAATATAAAAATAGTCGTAACTTACATGACGAATCCGCTCCTAATGGTACTTATGTGCCGATAAAAATATTGCGACGCGATGCCTCTGCCGCCGCATTCGCTGCTTCTGCGAACAATCAGGCCACTGCATCAGATGCTTTTGAGGACACACGAAAAATTTGCAGCTACTGTAAAAATTTTGAATATTTATTTCATGAATGTAGAAAACGACAATATCGAATTAACAATCCAAATATTGACATATAATACCAATTGAATAATAATACCAGTAGCCATTAGGATATTAGAATTATTATTAGCTAGCGAGAGTATCCCTTAAGTTAGGGGAATGCACGTTTCATTCTTCCACTGGAATGCTCTCCCGAGGAATACATGTCCTTCGACCCGAAGGAATTGCGACGTACCTCGTTGAGCTCTAATTTTCCTTCCGAGGACCCTTGCATGCTGGATGTGGGTCCTAACATTATAAAAAAGACATTGAAAATAATACATTAATACTAATAAAATCCTACTTACAGGGATCACTGAAGATGTAGTTAATACTTTCGGATCGATACAAGTTCACATTTCTTCTGCTTTGATAACTTTTCACGCCGTTCCTGACGATTTTCCTATAATACCACAAGGAATATTAGAATCGATCTTTTTTATTGAGCAAAATGCATGCATTAATTGCCAAAAGTAGTATTATTTGGCAAAGGCGATCCCTTCCTTTTAAAGAGAGAGAATCTTTTAAAATTCCTGCTTGAATGAATTCTGGATTCGTGTGATTCGTATTGCCAATCCAGAAATTAAAACGGAGTACCTCTCTCGCCTCTGAATTTGCAAACGTTCGCCGGAGACTCCCTAGTTACCTGCATAAACAATAAAGCATGTATTAGAATAATTAATACACTTGATTATTAGAAGTCTAATAGAAGTCTTAATACCTACTATTCGACTTTTAGAAGTCGCCGAGCTCTCTCATAAGCCTCCATTGCATGTATCCTCGTGCTACATCAAAACCTTGAGCTCTAAAGCTCCAAATGAAATTAATAAGCCTCCATTTGCTCAAGTTCGCCTGTAATAAAAGAAAACATTAAAGATTTGCTTATCACGCCTAATACTAATAAACAAACTTTTACGCGCTAATAATACCAATGATTCATCCCTCGATGAGTCACGTGCTGGAATTCTCGCACGGAATGCAAGAGATCCGGGTTCGACTCCCGGCCGAGGCAATATTTTTCGCAATAAGTTTATTGCAGTTTGTTAAGATTAATTTGGGGAATTTGGGGGGATTATTAATATTTCAGATCAATTGTGTTAATACCGACAACCATATTGGCACGTAATTATCATTTCTGAAATTATTTCATTTGTTTGAAAATATATATATTAGTTCAACATCTTAATGCTTAGACCGTAGTGGCGCTTCGGATTTAAAGTAATGTTATTTAACATAAACGGTCTTTATTAACATAAACGGTTTCCTATCTTATTTAATATATAACTAATTACCCGACACTACGTAATATTATATATTTTTAACCTAAATTGTGAAATGAAAAATAATTCTCAAGTCTTAGCGTTTTCTATTCTTTAGATCTGTTTAATAATAATAATAATAATAATAACAAGTTTGTACAACTATTTACAAGTAGTAAAAAATGAAAGCGACAGATGCATGTATAAGACGCGACAGCAGCTAAAAGGCTGATTAGAAACTAAGTAAATTATAATAATCGTACATAAGAGTAAAATAATACATATATTTAAACACGTGGTATTGATTTGAAACATAGTAAAATATAATTACAATTGAGATAGAATATATACATGAATCAGATACATAATGATTAAATAATGAAATGGATAACAATATAAAATAGTATGCGATTTTTCCTGCCAAACCTGCCAAAGACCAACTTATTTTAAAAGAATTAAGTTATGATGAGAAACGAGACTTCTTTTAAAAAAATGAATAAATAAATAAATTTTGTCTAATACCATTTTATACTACTTCATGCTATTTTATATTGTTATTCATTTCATTATTTAATCATTATGTATCTAATTCATGTATACTCTCTATCTCTATTGTAATTAAATAAAGATAAACTTATAACGGCTGAATAATAATAAACAAAAATGAATTTAATTGTAATTACGATCTGATTTCCGTTTGTCTTGGTATTGTTATCATTTCTCCAGTGAAAGACAGAATAAAAATAATCCAGAAAAATCATGAATCTGCAGCAGGTCACAAGAACATCACGAAAACATACCTGCAAATTAAACAATGATATGCATAGAGTAATATGAAGACACAAATTCAAAATTATATTCGACAATGCCGCACCTAGTTCGCGAGGCCAATGTATCAGTCGCCAAGGACACGCATTCTCGAAACGCCACAAGAGATACCAAGGTCGACTGTGCAACAAATGCAATATTGATCATCTTTCGGAATCATTAATGGAATTGCAGAGTCGAACGCTTTATCATTAACATTGTCATTCGTTAGTTGTCTTGACTTGGAATTATGAAAAAGCCTGCCATTATATATCCCGATTTCATAAAGAAGAGATCAATTGAAGGTCAGCAAACAATTCAGCATTACACATTAAATCGCCTTTTCGGAGCAATTTTGTCTTGGACATCACACCATTTTTTTCTGTTTATATCAGGGTTTGGCAAGATTTGCACTTCTCGGCCGATTTTCGACTTGGTTCTGCTTCCCCTTCCGCTATTCCCCTCTTTTCTCACCCAGCGCGGGTACCGAATTTGCTTTTCGCACGAACTTTGAATGATGCTTAGCCATAGTATATATGTATACATGATAGTATAGTATACTATATATATATATACACTATAGTATAGTATACGGGGTGTCATGAATATACGGCCCCACTCGTCCCTCGCAGGTAGAGTGGATTGAGTAGAAAAATCCTCTATCATTTTGTAATGCTCGCAATAATTAACGAGATATTAAAGATAGCCGAATACGCGCGTCCGCTCGATTTACTATTGTTAAAAGTATGGCCCACCGAGCGCACGGCGCGCGGGTCGCGAAGAGCGGGAATGGCCTAGCAGGCGCGCCGCGCCCTTTGATTAGATGCTCGCGACGGTAAGTCCCGCTCCTCGCGGCCCGCGCGCTCGGTGGGTCGTACTTTCGGCAATAATAGGTCGGGAGGACATGCATATTTCGCTATCTTTAAATGTTAATATATCGTTAATTATTGCGAGCATTACAAAATGGTACAGGACTTTCCTACTCAGTTTAGTCCACTCTACCTGTTCGGAACGAGTGGGGCCGTATATTCATGACACCCTGTATACATGATTCACATTATTCAAGCATTATTAAGAATTATATAAGCATTTAATTTATAATATTGATTGCATACTCATATGTATGGTCTAAGACTTTTGAAACTTTCTATATATCTAATTTGTTATATCTATATGTTTCCAATGACGGTTATGTTCAAGCATGTTTAAGTCAAAGCTTGCACTAATAATAGTAATTTCTGAAAAGTTAATAATTTTCGAATTATGTAATAAATAAGAACTTTTAAAATAATAATTTTAAATAATTAATAATATTTAAAATAATAATAATTAATAAGTGTCAAGGTTAATGGAGTCAGCGCAGGAGTTGCGTACAGGTATTAATAAATAAAAATTACTTCTTCATAACATTGGTGTCTTCTTTATTTCAAAATCTTGAACGTTTCGATTCGCTTTATAGTCATCCTCAGCAATATAACAATTAGCAATATAATCCGTCCAAAACTCTCATCACTCTCAGACTGTAATGGATTCTGGAACAAAGTACTCAACATGTTCACAAGCTTTAAAAAATTTGTTTTAATTTCTAAATGCGATAATTTACTTAATTTAATAATAACACGTGTCGTGAAAATGTACAAATTGCAGTTATCAAACGTGTATGACCAATGCTTCCAGATGGTTGAAAAATTGAATGGTACATGGTACGGCAAAAAAAGCAGAAGATTTAAAACTTAGGTCGGTATTTATAGTCAAATCTTAGAGGATCCGCACAATAAAAGAAATAAAGAACAGAGAACAGAGAATAAGAATTTCAACCTATCAGAAATCATGCATTATGGAATACACAGTTTCTAATAAGTTGAAACTCTTATTCTCTCTGTTCTCTGTTCCTTATTTCTTATTATCCCTATTTCTTAGGGCAACGATATTCCTAAAGGCTTAAACACAACAGGCACAGGCAACAGAGAATAACGTCCAATCAGAGCTCTGGTATGTAAGTTCGATATTATTAGGTGTTGGAATTAATTCGTAGCGTTTTATAAGAGATGGCACAAGCAGTACACTATTTCGTTGTTACCTATAGTTCTGTATACANTAGAAAGTGATGGGAAGTACTTTCATTAATGTATTTTTTAATGCTCATGTGAAATAAATAACATTCTTTCATTAAAAAAACGCTACGGAATTATTTCCAATCGATAATATATACCAGAGTTCTGATTGGATGGCTCGTTATTCCCTGTTGCCTGTGCTATTGTGTTTAAGCCTTAACTAGTAAAATTATCATTAAAAAGAGTGTGTTCCAATACAATACATTGCCAGTACTAGCAATACTGGGTATCAATTATTAAACTTTATCCCTAGAATGGAAAGTGGAAACCATTGAAGTTAATGGAGAAATTTTTCACTTTTCATCTTTCATCCTAGGAAAAAAGTTTCATGATTGATACTCTAAAAAATTATTTCGCTATTAGCACGCAACGTGCTGCGATCTATTTCCCTCAATGACGTTATAAATGATAATCATATTGCCACTGCGACTATTGCGGCTTTCGAGATGAGGCAGTTATAGTGCAAAGGTAAAGAACTCATGGGCGCGTTATTTGACGCGCGCGTCACGCGTTATGGACGTTTGGAACTGGGAGCGTTTGATGCAGTTTTGTGCAGTTTTGGTGCTGAAATGGAGACTGACAGCTTAGACGAGATTCAGGTCAGTAAAAAATCATAGCGTCGGAAGCGTCGTAAGCATCATCATGCGACTTTCCGATAAAACATCACTTTTTTATGCATGAATATGTATAAATATATATAAACATATATAAACATGCATAAATAGTCATAAACATGTATAATTATGTATGAAATATGTCCATACATGTTTATACATCTTTTTTCTTTTATAAAATTACTTTTCAGTGTAATAGAAATAATAATAGTAATGTAAAAATATAAAAAATAATTAAAGGGATAATTTTCACATTGTTTGTTATAGAAAAAAACAAGTTTGGAAAAATGTAAGGAAAAATGTGCGGAAAGTCGCATGATGATGCTTCCAACGCTACGATATGACCAATGAATGGCCTTTAAGCATTAAGATGTAGCAGTAAACAAATCAGCCAATCATAATGGTCTACAAGTAGTTGATTAAGGACTAGAAGTAGAAATCGACGAATCATAGTTGATTATTTTTCTCACATTCAACTATGATTGGTCGATTTCTAAGTCTACTCCTTAATCCACTACTGCTACTGCCCATTGTAAACCATGCATAAATGTGCCGAGGGCTTTATACTTAAGATTACTAAACATGTATGTTTTAAATATGTTTTAAAATGTATATAACAAATTTTATTATATAATAAATTCTAATAGCGTTTTCGGTTCGACCAGGTCTGCATCAACTTAGGTTAGAAAATACTTCGCTATTGGTTGATGTTATTACGCTCTATTAATAGGAGAGCATCGAAACATCATTACTTTAACCTAGGTTAGTGCAAACTCGATCGGGCCGAAAACGCTATAACTTTTTGTTTTTTTTTTTAATTTTCTGCTTAGTGAACTCTGGAGGTAGAGGTTGTCCCATCCGCTCTCCTCCTTGATCCTGAATCCGCCACTTGGTGTTGTTATTGCACATTAGTTTAGTTGGACAGTCTTCGTTTTACACTGCATCCTTTATCGAATGAATCAGATATTTAATAGTGGCTGGTTTAGCTTGGAACTCAACAACGGAAATAAATTTTGGACCTAATAATAATTACAACATTTTCGAGTAGTCTGCATCAATTAGGTAACTATAAAATTCACAATCTACATACATTCATATTTATTATGTATTTTATAAAATCGTTATGTTTTATAGATGTATCATGAAGTTATTAGATATAATAATCGTGTTTCAAGACTCGGAATATAAAATTGCCAATGCGATACATGGAGTTAGGACATACGAACACAATAGTACCAACATTAAGTAAACATTAAAAATTATAAACGTGGTTTATATTTGTAAACAATATAAAAGAGGAGCATAAAAACGCAAGTTGTTATTAAAATGTCCAGTGTGCAAGAGTCATAAGCGTGTAGGTAAGGAATAGAAAATGTTCTAGTGTAAGATAAAAATTGGGGCGTTCCCATAATCCCAACAGTACAATTTTCTTCCTTTCGATACGAAAATCGAGTGTAAAACAGTAAGCATATGGTTAAGATTATTCTTGATTTAAAAGACTTTACAATGTGTATATTTTAATACATAACATTAAAAATGCAGACATACAAGTGATAACCGTCACAATTCATTAATTCAAAATCGTAACTATTGAGTATCAAATTTGTAAGGTTAGAAAATGTTACGTTCTTTGCGAAAAATGGTTGCAGAATTTCAAAAAAATTTTAAAACCTCAAATCTTAACTTTCAACTGCTTCAAATCTTGTGTATCTGCAACAATTTCGCTATAAATTTGACACTAATTTATTCCTTTTTAGCGCTGATTTTGAATGCTCTAGTAATTTTTTTAACAGTGTTATTGGTACTATTTACATAAAAAGTAATATATTTTATTGCGTTAATGATAAAACATTCATAAAGGCCTAAATAGTTTTTTTTATATCACACGGAGCTGTTATAATCATCTATTTTAAATATGTTACAGGTCTACTTTACACTACTTAGTGCGAATCAGAAAAAAATATCAATGAAGGCATAAACGAAATATAAAAATTATGATGCAGTAATATTATGCCAGGAAATGTCTGATGAAATTTCGACTAATAATGGTATAAAGTATAAAGAGATTAGTAGAAAATTGTGCAATGTTTTAATCAAAGAGAAAGGGAGAGAAAGGAGAAAGAAAGAGCATGTCTTTATCCAATCAAAACAAATTTTTGGTGTCGATTTTAATCTGACTAAAATTACTTTTTATATTAAATTCTTTACAGATCACAAGCAAAAAAGGGAGCAATTGATGTGTGTTGGACGTGTTCAAAGAAAATTAAAAATTAAGTAAAATAGATGAAATGAAAAACGCTATGAACTACAATGGAAAATGTTAGCAGAGCAATAAAAAATGAGAGTCATATGAAAACTTTGTGAAAGAAATGCTTGAGCAATCCATTGAGGCCAATAAATTACGAGAAGATCACAATAATATTTTGAAAAAATTGACACAAATAACAAAAAAGAAAGGCGATGAAAAATAAATAAACAGAATATTTTGAAAAAGTACAAAGTATAATAATATGTATAGTTAAAAGATTTTCGATGTTATTGATTACAAAAAATTATTTTGAATGTTATTCAAGTTTACACTAAAAGTTAAATAACAAAAGTTTAGTAACGAAGTACTTTCATGTAAAACACTAATATATTATGTATATCACAATGTGTCTAGATTCAATAATTTTTTATTTCAATGTATAAGTAGTACATATAGTTATAACATTCGCTGTTTTTAGGCTTATTCTTTTTGGTTGGATCTTTCTCTCCAGAAAAAAAGAAGAGGAAGAAAGATGAACTGATGCAAAAGTTCACTCAAAAAGAACAGGCCTACTGATTACAAAAAATTATTTTAAATATTATTTGAGTTTACTTAGTTTACTAACTAGTTACATGTGGAATACCCGAATACATGTTGCGTCAATATTATGATTATAATTCTTTTACAATATTGTGATATTAATAGTTTCTTTATAATCATTTTGTTAATTAAAAAATGTATGAATAAATATGTTTAAAAATACTTATGATATTATATATATGATAATCTAATAATACTGTTATCAAAAATGCATTTGGCACTTAACATATGTAAAGAAAATAAAAACATTGTAGTGTACTAAAATGACAAATGTTATAAGAGCAAAAACATGATGATAGTCATAAAGAATTCTTGAAAGAAATATACAAGCAATCCAAAAACTAGTAAATTACGACAAGAATGTAATAACATTTTGCAAGAATAAAAATCAAAAATAGTTATTCAAATGTAACAATATAACCATAAACTTATAAAACAGATCCATCATGCCCCTGATATAATGAATTATATAATAAATGAAGCAAACATCGGTGAATAAATAAATGAAGCAAACATCAGTGTAGATTCAGTCTAGATTTTGTTTTTACATTACTATTATTATTTTTATTACACTAAAAAGTAATTTTACAAAAGAAAAAGGATGTATAAACATGTATGAACATATTTCATATATAATTATGTTTATAAATATTTATGCATGTTATGTATATTTATACATATTTATACATATGAAACATTTTTTTATCCGAAAGTCGCATGATGATGCTTCCTACGCTATGATTTGGTCAATATAGAATGGGTCTGCTTTTAGGCAATAAGATGTAGCAGTAAACAAATCGGCTAATCATAAGAATTACTTTACATTCTCTATTGTGATTAGCTGTTGCGATTACTACGTCTTACTGTCTTATGTTTGTGTAAATGTGCCGAGGGCTTTATCCTTAAGTCCACTAAAAATGTATGTTTTAAAAATGTTCTAAAATGTATATAACAAATTGTGCAGGCCGATGTGGATGCCGCGAACCGGGTGGGAAGGAAATGATAGGGCTCCGTATTCTCTCAGTAGACTTGATATCATAATGTGTATTTATTCTCGATGCTTACAATGACGCGTGATCACGTTACACGTC
>JAANIC010002588.1:727268-746646 GCA_017607545.1 Acromyrmex charruanus
AGCATGTATTTTTTTATTTGTGCTTTCTAGAATACTATAAATATACAAAACTATAAATATATACAAAAGATTTGTTCTTTATCTCTTAATCTGTAATGTGTTGTAGAAATGACTTTTGTTTCAAAAAAATATCTTTTAGTCTCGGCTGTTTTAACGATTTCAATGAATTCACATGTACCGATGATGTCATACTTGTTGGCAATATTGACAGTGCTGGAGATGATGGAGATAGCGTGAGTTCATCTAATTCATTACAGCTTTCTTTAGATGTAGTATCATTTGTCTATTTTCATATATAAAAAGAAGATATTTTTATATAAAATTATCCTTTTATGTAAATTATCAAAATATAATATTATATAAAACTTTAGAAATATTACCGTTTTCTTTCGTTTTCGTGACACTATCAGAAGTGTCAAAAGTTATCATTTCGATAGCATAAATATCTGGATGCTTTCGCTGTAAATGATATCGTAAATTGATTGTTTCCGGAGGTTTGTATAAATTGTTCGCACACTTTGCATTTTGCGCCTTTAAAATTCATATCTTTTATAAAAGGCTTCCAAATATTATTCTTCGGCACTAAAATATAAAATATAATGATTAATGAAATATAATGATTAATGAAATAAAATAATTAATGAAATGCCCATTTTTAATTTAAACAATTCAATAAATAAATTTCATAAATTGAAATTAATGAAATTATTTTAATAGAAGAGTAATGGAAATGCGTATTCGTTTTAGGAATACATATACTAGGAGATGTTAAGAAGGAGATGTTTTCTGATAAAGACCAAAGAACCAAATCCACCAGTATCAAACCAACCAATATCAATACTGAAAAAGTCAAACATCAAACATGCAAATAAGAGAATTATAGAAAAAAGCAAAATAGTAATTATACATACGATAGTAGATAAAGATATGCAGAATGACGATGTTCAGATTCTTTGAAATTTATTTCTTTTCGTAGGAAGAATAAATTTTCAGATGCGTATTGAGAAAATACAGTTTCGCATTCCTTTTAGAGATACACATTATACGTACAACAAATTGCAAAATGCAACTAAATGTTCTGATGATCAAAACTTAATCTTCTGGTTAAACCAACTAATACTGAAAAAACCAAACAAACATGCAAATAATTTAAAAGAACTATAAAAAGATAATTATGTATGTAGTAAAATATTTTTTCAATTAAGTTTAAGTACAAAATAGCGAATAGAACATAAGGCCTCTTTATTTAATTAAACTTTTTGCACAGTTCATCTTTTTTTTCTTTTTTTTCCCACGTACAGATTGGAAAGAAAAAGAAAAATAATAAAAACCATGCGAGAAATTCAGTTCAAAAGAACAGGCTTATATATTTTTCGCATAATTTTACTAATTTGCCATTTTAGCGTACAGTTTTTAAATAAAAATAAACTTACAGTATTTCAGTGTATTTTCTTCTATTCGTCGCCCCAGGTATGAATCCCTGCACTCGGGATTAACAGGAATCAGCTTATTTTTCTTGACGGTCTTTGTCATTCAATAGTGCCAAAAAAACAATATCGTCGATTTAAAAATTGAAAAAACAAACGAACAATGCTAACAATGAAAGTATATTTCTCATTTTTGCAAAATTAAATAATAATTCTTACTGGAAAAAACCTAGCTTGTCTATGCTTGTGTACTGGAACAAGTTGAGAAGGCACTTTGCTGGTAATGTAATTGGTACAATTTGAAAATTACATTAACCTCACATCAAGAAAGATCATGTTTATCACAAGCATACACAGCTGCCGCAGGACATATCCATATTGCATTCCTTCGATGTATATCGCGACGCATGCGCAGAATCACTATAAAATTTCGGACCTAATTTTAATTTCGGACCACTTGTACTAAACTATATCCGTATTCATAGTCAGACCTTGTACTTAAGGCTTCCTTAAATATAAGGCCTGACTATGCCGGCATTAGGGGCAGCACACAATAAAAAGAACAGGGAATAGAGAATAGAGGATAAAAATTTCAATCCATCAGAAACCTATCAGAAACTGTGTATTTCACAATACATGATTTCCGATAGGTTGAAATTCTTATTCTCTGTTCTCTGTTCCTTTTATTGTGCGGAGCCCCTTAGCAGTCTAGCAGTACATATAGAAGTCTGTGATTAGGACATACGAACACAATAGTACCAACAGTTAAGTAAACATTAAAAATAATAACATGATTATTTGTAAATAATATGAAAAAAGGAGCATAAAAACCCTAACGCAAGTTATAAGCAATGTATCATATATTAAAAATCTTCAATATTATAAAAAATATACGTTTTAGTCACTTTCTGGTCATCCTCAGTATGTCATGTAATGTAAAATTAATAAATAATAAATAAATAAAAATTACGCAAAATAGGTGAAAATTTGTCTAGTGTCAATAACAAATTATTGAAAGTTTTTTCATGAGACCCTCAGCTCAACACAACGAGATTTTTTGTCAATTTTAACTCGAAACTATATATTAAAGTAAATTCGCAATGAACACAAGTATGCCTTTGACCAATATTTTTTAATTATCATCAATTATAGTTCAGTAATATTATGTCATCCTGTTATTAAAATCTGGAAATTATAGACCATGCATTACATTCTCTTTTTTGATTAGCTGATGCGATTACTGCTACGCCTTACTGCCTTATGCATGGCTACAATAGGCAGTAATTGATTAAGGAGTAGGCGTAGAAATCGACCAATCATAGTTGATTATTTTTCTCATATTCAACTATGATTGATCGATTTCTACTTCTTAATCCATTACTGCTACTGCCCATTATAGACCATGCATAAATGTGCCGAAGGCTTTATACTTAAGACCACTAAAAATGTATGTTTTTAAAAATGTTCTAGAAAGTATACAATAAATTTTGTTATATAATAAATTTTAATAGCGTTTTCGGCTCGACCGGGTTTGCACCAACGTGGGTTAGAAAATGCTTCGCTATTAGTTAATGTTACACGCTCTACCAGGGAGAGCACAAAACATCATTACTTTAACCTAGGTTAGTGCAAACTCGATCGGGCTGAAAACGCTATAACTTTCTTCTAACTTTCTGTTTAGTGAATTCTGGAGATGGAGGTTGTCCCCTGCGCCCTCCGACCTCCGACTGACCCTGAATCTGCCACTTGATGTTGTTATTGCACATTAGTTGGGCAGTCTTCGTTTTACAGTGCATCCTTTATCGAATGAATCAGATATTTAATAGTGGCTGGTTTAGCTTGGAACTTAACAACAGAAATAAATATAGGACCTCTCTCTCTCTCTTTTCTCTCTCTCTCTCTCTCTCTCTCTCTCTCTCTAATGATAATTACGACATTTCCGGATTGTCTGCATCAATTAGGTAACTGTTATAAAATTTACAATCCACGATACATTCATATTTATTATATTTTATAAAATCGTTATGTTTTACAGATATATCATGAAGTTTTATTGGATGTACACATGTTTCAAGACTCGGAATATAAAATTGGCAATGCGATACATGGAGATAAGACATACGAACACAATAATACCAACATTAAATAAACATTAAATAAACATTAAAAATAATAAATGTGGTTTATATTTGTAAACAGTATAAAAAAAGGAGCATAAAAACTCCAAAGCAAGTTGTTATTAAAATGCAAGTTGTTATTAAAACGCAAGCGGTATTAAAAATCATAAATCTTCAAAATTACAAAACATATACGTATTGGTATATGCCACTATTCATCTTTAGTATGTCATGTAATATAACATTAATAAATAATAAATAAATAAAAATTACGCAAAGTAGGTGAAAATTTGTCTAGTGTCAATAACAAATTATTGGAAATTTTTTCATGAGCCTCTCAGCTCAACACAACGCTCGATTTCTTGTCAATTTTAACTCGAAACTATATATTAACGTAAATCCGCCTTACTTTTTGATTGAGTGGACACACAATTTCCAGATTCTAATAATAGGATGACATAATGTTACTGAACAATAATTGATGATAATTAAAAAATATTGGACAAAGGCATACTTGTTCATTGCAAGATCGTTAATACTTTGATAATTAATATTGTTGAAAATGTTGAAAGCCAAAAATTTGGTTTAAACAAGCAAAGAGACAGAGAGACATTGCCAGATGTGTATCTTCCTCTATCGAACAAGGAATTCTTATTTATTTCCACTCCTTAATTTTTCTATCTTCTAACTTAATATATAAACCGAAGTACAGACTGATAACTTACAGACGAAGTACTCACGGCTTAAATAATCTCTGTCTTTGTCAAATACTTTCAACAATAATGACTATCAAAGTATTAACGGTCTTGCAATGAACATAGAGATATGCTTCTGATAATTTCTCATAATTTTTAATAATCACCAATTATAGTTCAATAAACGTTATGTTATTAGAATCTGGAAATTGTGTGTCCACTCAATCGAGAAGTAAGGCAGGAGGATTTGCGCTAATATATAGTTTCGAGTTAAAATTGACAAGAAATCGAGCGTTGCGTTAAGATAGAATTACACGTTTTCTTAAATGAAATGCATGCATGCAGTCATACCTGCTCCGATGCATGCTAAAATACGTTCATACATTGATCGGTGCATACTGACATCGATGATTTCTGTACATGATTTTTATACATGATTTCAACTTGTTTCCTTATATGCACCAATCAAAAGATTGAAAATGGTTACGTAATCGGGCTGACCATCGACAGCATCTTCAGAATAGAAACAATTGTGCTAATTTCTTTTCTATCAGTAGTTATCTGTCAAACGTCAGATTTCAAGCTAAAAAATGTTTAAAAAAAAGATAGACAAACATCAGCTTATTTTTAATTAATGAACTACACAAACGATGAATATTAGCTGCTTTGGATATATTATTATTAAATTTAAAAATTAAAAGAAGAAATTGTAAACGCCAAAAAATTTGAATGAGAAAGGGGTTGCAAGAAAAAAAACAAAGAAAAAAGAGTTTTGCATATGATACAAAATGATATTCGGTATTTAATTCATAGAAGCAAATTTTGGCTATATATTAATTTTACTTGTTTGCAGTTTGACTTTGGCTATATATTAATTTTACTTGTTTGCAAGATTCTATGTCCTACAAAAATTATTGTTGAATGGTCGAAGATCTTTTTGAAGAACTATTAGACCACATTACTCCTCACAAAAAAAAGACACTGTAATGCGTCAAGCAATAAACCCTCGTGAAAAGTGTTTTGTAATATTTCTCTTTAATATTAACCTTTATATTAACAAATGTAAAATGTTATTAACAGATTAGCTGCACATTATGCTTCTTAGCATCTGGAAATTTATATCGAGATCTTTGAGTTTTGCAGTATGCATAGCTCCTAATACATTTTCGTTGATTATTCCAAAGACATTGAGAGCAATAATCCATAAGCTCCAAGATGAATGTATTGAAGTACATGTTTCCCAAAGTCTTATAAATTGTTGATATTATTATTATTATTATTATTATTATTATTATTATTATTATATAACATATTTATTCAATAAAAATTATTTTAGTGTCCGAACAGTAAAAAAGAATGGACTGAGGAAGAAACTACATTTTACTAATTATGGCAGTTTCCTCATTTTATTCGAGCACTTGATGATAAGCATATAAATTTTCGTGCTACAAAGGAAAGCGGATCCTTCTGTAGAAATTATAAAAATAAAGATAGTATAATTCTTATGGGCTTTGTTGATGCCACATATAAATTTTTATTTGTTGATATCGGTAAAAATGGACAGATGAATGATAGTGTAGTATTTAAAGATAGTGAGCTAGGTGTTTAACGAATGGCAGATTAAATCTTCCTGTATTTAGCCCTTTGCCCGGTACAGTGTACCAGTGCCTTTCGTCATAGTTGCTGATGATGCTTTTCCCTTGTCTAACAATTCGATGAAACCATTTCTTGAACGTGGATTGACTCAGTGTCAGAGAATTTTTAATTACCTGCATAGGGTACGTAGAATTGTAGAAAATGCTTTCTATGTATTAGTAAATCGATTCAGAATTCTCTCTCTCTCTCTCTCTCTCTCTCTCTCTCTCTCTCTCTCTCTCTCTCTCTCTCTCTCTCTCTCTCTCTCTCTCTCTCTCTCTCTCTCTCTCTCTCTCTCTCTCTCTCTCTCTCTCTCTCTCTCTCTCTCTCTCTCTCTCTCTCTCTCTCTCTCTCTCTCTCTCTCTCTCTCTCTCTCTCTCTCTCTCTCTCTCTCTCTCTCTCTCTCTCTCTCTCTCTCTCTCTCTCTCTCTCTCTCTCTCTCTCTCTCTCTCTCTCTCTCTCTCTCTCTCTCTCTCTCTCTCTCTCTCTCTCTCTCTCTCTCTCTCTCTCTCTCTCTCTCTCTCTCTCTCTCTCTCTCTCTCTCTCTCTCTCTCTCTCTCTCTCTCTCTCTATATATATATATATATGTGTGTGTGCATGTATATGCGTATGTGTATGTATATATATATATATATATATATGTGTGTGTATGTATACTTGTGTTTAATTATATAATTTTGTTATAGAGAATTAACTGAAATAATAGGCGGAAGATATAATACAAAACTACTATTCCCTGAAACAAGGGCATAATTTGTATAAATGCAGAGAAGACAACCACTCAATCGTAAGTTTTATTTTACATATTACATGAATAAGGTCTTATTAAAAACGTTCATATACACTGCTAAAAGAATTAGGGGATTATTTAAAATCAGCGCAAAAAAGGAGCAAATTAATGGTTGCAGAACGATTTTCAAAAAAGCATTTTAAAACTTCAAATCTTAATTTTCAACTGCTTCAAATCTCGTGTATCTGCAACAATTTCGCTAAATTTGGCACTAATTTACTCCTTTTTAGCGGTGATTTTAAATGCTCTAGTAATTTTGTTAACAGTATTGGTAGTATTAACATAAAAGGTAATATATTTTATTGCGTTAATGATGAAACATTCATAAAGGCCTAAATAATTTTTTTTATATCACACAAAGCTGTTGTAATCATCTATTTTAAATATTATATGTTACAGGTCTACTTTACACTACTGTTAGTACGAACAAGAAAAACACATATCAATGAAGGCATAAACAGGAAATATAAAAATAATAATTCGATAGTGTTATGTCAGGAAATGTCTGATTGCATTGCGACTTATGATAGCACTAATTGTAAAAAGATTAGTAGAATATTGTACAATGTTTCAAAGAGAAAGGGAGAGAGAGGAGAAGGAAAGAACGTTTTTATCCAATCAAATTTTTGTGATGTCATCATTCGTGCTATTTCGCATTATTATTTTCGAGGTACGAAATCAGTTCTGGTGGACGTTTATTCTCTCTTTGAACGCTTGACTGCGTATGCATGGGTAACGCTTTGAAATTCACTTATGTTCTAAAGTACAGAAAATCAGATAATAAAATCAATCAGAGTCATCATTACTTGAATAATTTATACAAATGTTCTTGCAATATAATTTATATAATGTACCAAATACGTGAAACTTGTGAATTAAATCTGATAGACGAAGCAGGAATAAAATATTACCTCAAAATATTTCCGGAAGACGCCGCACCTGCAAAAAATGGTAAATAGTTGAGAATATAGGTATATAAATATGCTGTTTGCCGCGTTATTATGATCAAGTATAAGTTGTAGATAAAATAATGCCATGAAAATTAAAATAAAAATGCCGTAAATTTATAATATCTTTAATGTGTACAAAATATTATTTGCCTTCGTTTCAGATCTAATATTTGTCTCTCGCCTACTTGAAAAATGCTCAGAAACAAGAATGTGAAACAATAAGCATTTCAGCTACTGCAGAGAATGAGTCAATTTTTAAGTGGTCTCATGAAGCAACCCTCTTCTTGATATAAAAATATCGTCTTCAAGAGCATAACCTTACATCGAGTAAGATATAACCCATAAAAAAGTACGGAATAATATTGGATCAGCATTGTCTGTTAAAGGTTATAATATTACTGGTCCTCAATGTCTTTAAAAATATAATGGTATGAAAAGAATGTATAAAAAAATCATAATTCTAAATCCTCCTAAATCCAGATAATAATCTTAGAGCATGGCCCTATATGGAGATCATGGAATATTTGCTTGGTGAACGACCATTCATGTCGCTTTTAACAATAGCTTCAAGTTTCTCTGCTATTTCATCTAATGATGAAACAGACAAATCTTGTAGTGTACTTGCAAAATACAAATCCTCGTAAGAAGCGTAAGATACAAGAAAATGCAAAAATTTCAGAATCAATAATAGAAATTAGACTGTTGGCTGAAAAGAACAAAAATGAGAAATATAAAGAAAGAATACAAATTAAAAAAGAGAAAATAGAATTTATGCAGAAATTGTATGAAAAAATGTGAGGTTGTTTAAGTATTTTATTACTTACAGTGCGATAAAGACTGTGAAAAAATGTCATACATATTACTACGTTTTATTTTACTGTAAAATCTTTAAGAAATTATTTTAGATCCCAGATAAATAGAATTGGAAATTACTTTAGTTTTTTTATTTGTAATGATAGTATTTGTTGCGTATATAGAAACATTAATTTTAAGTTACCAAACAAAGAAAATAGAAATATATATTATAATATATACTGTATGTGTGTGTGTATGTGTTTGTGTGCTTCGTATAATATTTATATATTTTAGATACAAAATCATAGGAGCTATAAAGTAAATATAAAATCAGTCGAATATGCCATCACTTCAGATGGTATATATAGACTATATATATATTCTGAATATTTTTATATATTATTTACATCATTTGGTGGCGACCTATTCAATTCATATAGACATCTGGATAAACACGTTTCGATTAATATATATCAATATGCCATCTATAACTCGAAGGACTTTTGGGAAAAAGTGATGATATAGGATACACTTTCGAGTTTTTTTATTTCTTTATTTTATTACAATTTATATTTTATTTAGTTTTATATAGTACAGTTTTATATACTACAATATACTGCGTCATGAGGATTCACAATTTGCCTTTATCCATTGTAACTTTTTCGTACAACANTTATATTATTATAACTATATGTTATTATAACTCAAACAGTATAAAAATCAGGATATAAAACATCTTTTAAACGTCTTTTAAATGTCTTTCATAAAGTATCTTTAAGACGTTTTAGAGATGACTTTCAATTTTTTTAAATGTTATATCCTTGGATTTTGGACTTATATTATTTGAAAACCTTATTCTTACAATCCATAAATCCCTTTAATACAATGCATATGTACTATATGACAATGTCTTCTTCTCAGTGTATGTCTAAATGTAATATTAATATTAATTTTATTTTTATATTAATATAATATATGCGTAATATATGCGTAATATATTAATATATGTAACTTGCGTATATCTTCAATAAGATGTAAGATTGATATGTAAACAATATAAACAAAGTGTAAGAAAACTGATATATAAATCAAAATATTTACTGTTTTTGTTGATGAATAAATGATTATAATAAAAGGTACAAATGTTTGCTTGTTTAAACAGTAAAATTAATCAAATCCTCGAAAGTTAATTGAATGTAGCTAATCTATATAAATCTTATTGGAAGTCTTTCAGAAATTAAATCTTGATCACACCTATTGGTACATTGTTTGCAACTTCTCGAAATATATCATTTTCTACTTCATCATCTAATTGAGGAACGTTTAAATCACCTTTCATTATACAAATATTATGCATGACACAACAGGCAAGGATAAAATGTGCAATTAAGTCAATCTTAGTCATAGGAAAACATTGTAATAAACTTCGAAATCGATTTTTTAAAAGACCAATGACTTTTTCAATACTAATTCACGCTGAAGAATGACAGAAATTATAATTTTTTTGTAGTTCAGACAAGTGGTCATCATCGCGATGAGGAACCATTAAATTGTCATGAAGTTTATATGCAGAATCACCATCTAAATGACAATCATCAGGAAATGTTTTGTCGGATCATCCAATTTATCTTGGATTTCTGAGAGTGTCGAAAGACACGCTGTACAGAACCAGCATGTTCAACATAGTGGATGAAATGAGCCTTATGATCACAAATTACCTGTAAGATGTAGAATATACATAAATAAACATATTATTAGATGAAATGATTTTTCTACTTGAAATGTTAAGTGCACATTACAAATCTGTAGTTGAATAGAATGGTAACCTTTCCGATTGATACAGGCTTCTTGATGTGAGGAATCTTGATGTGAGTACCGTCTATAACTTTTGGAGAAGAATTATTTGCTTCAAATCCTGTCCAAATTTCTGTAACATCATTTCCTGTTGGACTTAATAAATGTTACTACCAAATTTGATAGAATTTTGGTAACTCTTCGTGTTGTTAGTAACGCTGTTGATGGACTGACGTTAAATTTTTCGCATATTGGATCTAATATATAAAAAAGTTATTAATAAAAAATTTAATGTTATCCAACGTTATCTTATTATTCGATAAGATATATTAACCGGTAAGAATCAGGAGTAGCCATTTTCCAAATAGTGATAAGTAACTGTTTTTGTGGAAAAATCATTTGTAAACCTGGATAGTTTCTTTGCAATTTATGATCAATTATTGAGAGTACAAACTCAAACGTTTTCTCTGGATATTCTATGAAAAATATAAACTAAAATTATAAATGCAAAAAAACTTTTTACTATAAATAAATAAATAGGAGTAAATAGGAGTAAACCTCTTTGTTTCTTCTGTGTATCACCATCTGGTTTTTTAAATTTCTTTTACATTTTTATTAATTTTCTCTGTTTACCGCTGTTACCCATTATGAACATAGATCTGATTCATTTGATAGAAATCTAAATAGTAGTTACTATACTTTTTATCAGGTTTTTTATATTTAGTATTTTAAATTAGTTTATCAATTAAAATAATTTCATAATAGTATTATTTCTTTTTTCTCGGGAGCTGCTCGTTGTCGCTCTGAATGAACTCGGCGTACTTAGATATGATCCATTTAATGCTTCGTTGATCTAGAAGAAAGAATATTATGAAATGATCAGTCAAAGAATGCTTCGAGAGACAAAACGAACAATGCTAACAATGAAAGTATACTTCTTATTTCTGCAATTAAATAATAATTCTTACTGGAAAAAACATAGCTTGTCTATGCTTTATATGCAAACTATATACTGGAACAACATGTCTACTACTTACATGTCTACTAGTAGACATTGGAACAAGTTGAGAAGGTACACTTTGCTGGCAATGTAATTGATACAATTTGAAAATTATATTAATCTCACATCATGTTTATCACAAGCGTACACAGCTGCCGGACATATCCATATTGCATTCCTTCGATGTATATCGCGACGCATGCGCAAAACCAATATAAAATTTCGGACCCCATTTTACCACGGCTTGTACTAAACTATGCCTGTATTCAATGGGTGCTTTTCATTTGTCGACACAAGCGTCGTTCTATCTTTGTCACTTTCTGAATATCAATAAGGATAGTACAACGCTTGTGTCGACTTGTGTCATCAAATGGAAAGTACCTATAGTCAGACCTTGTACTTGAGGCTTTCTTAAATATAAGGCCTGACTATGCGGGCATTAGGGCCTCCACAATAAAAGAAACAGGGAACAGAGAAAATTTTTGGCTTTCAACATTTTCAACAATAATAATTATCAAAGTATTAACGATCTTGCAATGAATATAGAGGTATGCTTCTGACATAGTTTTCAATAATCTTCAATTATAGTTCAGTAACATTATGTTATTAGAATCTGGAAATTGCGTGTCCACTCAATCGAGAAGTAAGGCGGATTGCGCTAATATATAGTTTCGAGTTTAAATTGACAAGAAATTGAGCGTTACGTTAAGATAGAATCACACGATTCTCGTTTTCTTGAATGATGTGCATCCATGCAGTCGTACCTGCTCTGATGCATGCTAGAATACGTTCATACATTGATTAGTGCATACTGACATCGATGATTTCTGTACATGATTTTTATGCATGATTTCAAACTTGTTTCCTTGCATGCACCAATCAAAAGATTGAAAATGGTCACGTAATCGGGCAGACGATCGACAGCACCTACAGAATAGAAACAATTTCGTAGTTACTGTCAAACGTCAGATTTTAAGCTAAAAAATGTCTAAAAAAAAAATGGACAAACATCAGCACTTATTTTTAATTAATGAACTATACATAGGACGAATGTTAGCTGCTTTGGATGTATTATTATTAAATTTCAAAATTAAAAGAAGAAATTGCAAAAAATTTGGATGAGAAAGTGGTTGCAAAAAAAAACAAAGGAAAAGGAGTTTATGTAATACAAAATGGTATCCGATATTTAATTCATGTTCATAGAAATAAATTTTGGCCATATATTAATTTTACTTGTTTGCAGTTTGTAAGATTCTATGTCCTACAAAAATTATTATCGAATGGACGAAGATCTTTTTAAGGAACTATTAGCCCATTGCTCCTCACGTACAAAAAAAAGACACTGTAATGCGTCAAGCTATAAGCCTTAGTAAAAAGTGAATTTGTAATATTTCTCTTTAATATACCTTTATATTAACAAATGTAAAATATTATTAACAGATTAGCTGCCACATTATGCTTCTTAGTATCTGGAAATTTATATCGACATCTTTTGAGTTTTATAGTATGCATAGCTCCTAACATACTTTCGTTGATTATTTCTGAGACATTGAGGATAATAATCCATAAGCTCCAAGATGAATGTATTGAAGCACATGTTTCCCAAAGCCTTATAAACTGTTGGTGGTATTATTATTATTATTATTATTATTATTATTATTATTATTATTATTATACAACATATTATTATAAACATATATGTATTTCACTTTAAATTTTGAAAGTGTACACTAGTTCAGCAACAAAAAATAGATCTAAAGTATTCATCTTTCTTTTTATTATAATTTATATTACTGTTTATATTAGGTTCATATTTCATGTGTTGTACGATAAGACTTCTCAAATCTGTTTACTGACTGCAGGACAGAAATCCAAGAACTTTTTTATCCTGTAGCCAATTGGTTTAGAAAGCCTTGTTGTACAACACATAAAATATCAGCTTTATATAATGTGTAAAATTCCATATTATATTTTTTAGCGGGAATTTCAAAGGCCTATGATTATTATAATGAATTATAATAAATGGTATCTACTATTATTTACGTGGAAATGGAAGATTCATCTGATAAAGACGAAGATATTAATACATTTCCACCATTAGGAACATTCCCAATTGAAGATAATGATGATACGAAATATATTAGTATGTAGATTTAGTATTACTTATATCAGTATAAAATCTAATCTGCTATGACTAATTTTTTAGATTGTGAAAGAATACAAATATTATATTCTTTATGTGAACTTATGAAACGAATAAAACATATAAAAATGGAACATTATATTGAAAAAATTGTCATTAATTATAATAATAAAGATTTCATAATACACTTTAGATTATCAAGAACACTAGCATGATTTAATAAGATGATTTGAAGTATCTGATATATTTACATGTATTCAAGGTAAGTAAATATATTTTTTAATTGTAAAATAAGTTAGACATAAAAATGAAACTAAGAAAAAGTTAATTGGAAAGAAGTCTACTGTTTCTTGAAAAAAGAGTTACTGTTATAATTACTGTTTCCATATACAGAGTGTCATAAAAATATGTATGCATGGTTAGACCGGAATCAGACCATACATTGAAGACTGAGATTGAAGATTAAAGATAAAAATTTGACAATGAGGACAAAGGAATTTTAGCTTCCACTTTGTTGATCAAATTTCAATTTCAACTTTCAATACATAGTCTTATTCCAGTCTTAAGCGGAAAGCACTCTTGCATAACGCAACATATAAGAAAATCAATCAATCAGAATCCTTTATGTCATGGAAAGGAAGGAAATAAAGAACTTTGATTGGTTCATTTTCTTATGCATTATATGTTATACGTTATGTAAAAGTCTGTGCTCCCCATCTTAGTATTTTTATGTTTTAGAGGAATTATTATGTAAAAAAAAATCCTAATTCCATTTAAAAAGGTGGAGGTGATCTTCATATCTTTTAGCGCTTCTACTTAGGAAAGAAACAACTTGACCTGAAATACGTTCCCCTCGAAACTATTCTGCTTTGAAATATCTCAAACATTTTTTTGTATCGTACTTATTTTTTAAGATATTTGCTTATGGCAATTAAAATGGGATACTATAGCTTATTGTCTGTTACTTTTTCAGATCGAGGGGAACATTTAAAAATTACAGCAGAAAAACATATTGTGCTTTTTGTGGTTTGTTGGATATGAAAGTGGATCCTATCGAGATGTTAGCCGACCGATTCGGAGTTGCAATTAATACCTTATATAACATAATCACAAGAATCACAGAGTTTATTATGATTTTAGCACCTAATATAATAAAATAATATACTACCTAATATAATATCCTATACAAGAGGAAAAAGAAGAAACTGCAAATTACTTTCTACTAGAGAAAGGATTTCTTAATGTCATTGGTATTATATTGTATTGGTATTATATTTCTATTTATGTTTCATTAGAAATGTTTTATTTACATATACTTTTTTAGGTGCTATAGATGGATCTCATGTTAGAATCGATAAATCATTGAAAGATGCCGACTCTTATATTAACCGTTAACAATATTTTTCATTGCATGTCTAAGGAATGATTAATCATAAGATGAAATTTTTGGATACCCGGTTTCCGTTCACGATGCTCGAATCTTTAAAAATTCATTACTAAATACGATTTATGTGAATTATGTGGAGGTTTGTTAAAATTAGAAAATAAGTGAAAAATGTCAAAACTAGAAAGTAATCGGTATTTCAATGTTATCAATTTTGTTTTAGATAAATACTTCTTATTAGAAGATAGTGCATACCTCTGTTTATCAGAAATAATCATTCCATACAAAGACAACGAGCATTTAACACGAAAGCAAAGAATTTTTAATCAAAAATTAAATTCATGTAGAGTTGTTATTGAAAATGCCCTTGGCATTTTAAAGCAACGGTTTCGTCAACTGTATCATATCAAATTAAGAGATATTCCACGCATGATGCGTGTTATACACTCATGTTGCGTTTTATATAATCTAACATGGACGATTTGGAATTATTGTATTTAAAGCACCTTTAAACGATAAGAAATCAGATGTAGAGGCACAAAATCATTATGTACATGATAATGAACCCGTAAGACAACATAAATCAGACATAGACAAACGGAATAACATATGTGATGAGATAACTCGTTAAAAAATATCAAAGGAGTTATTTAAATAAAATAATATAACCAATGACTTATAAAATAATTCCAACATGCTCTTACAATAAAAGTAAAGTCAACAGTCGGTAAATATCTATCCTTTTCACGTGCAAAAAGAAGAAATAAGATTCACCGATGTTTGCTTCATTTACATCATAGGGGCATAATGGATCTGTTTTATAAGTTTATAGTTATATTGTTACCAGGTGTACAAGTATGAAATGCGGATTTGAGACAACAGATGGTGTACCAATGCAGTGTGTAGTATAAAGATTTGAGTAGTATAAAGTATATGCCATTTTGTTCTGCCATCAACAAGTGTCAAACGCGTATAAGTGATAAATTGAAAAAGTGTTTGCATAGTATTGTTTTGCTGTGTTTAATATGTCGAAATTTGTGCCAAATAAAGAGCATTCGTGGACAGCATTAATTTTTTGTTTTTATTTGAAGAAAAAATCATACCGATCATACCGATCATTACTTCGAGAAGCTTATAGTGAACATGCTCCATCGCAAGATACATGTGAACGATGGTTTCGGCGTTTCAAAAGTGGTGATTTCGATGTTGCAGACAAGGAACACGGAAAATCGTCAAAAAGGTACGACGAAGATGTAGAATTGCAAGCATTGTTGGACGAAGACGATTCACAACAACAAAAACACAACTCGCAGAGCAATTAAGCGTTAGTCAATAAGCTGTTTCCAATCGCCTACGAGAGATAGGCAACACAAGATCATTTTTCTCCATGACAATGCTCCACATACGGCAAAATCGGTTCGCGACACGTTGGAAGCACTCAGCTGGGAAGTGCTAGCCTATGCAGCTTACTCACCAAACTTGGCTCCTTCCGATTACCACTTGTTTGCGATGGGTCACGCACTTGCTGAGCAGCGCTTTGGTTCGTACGAAGATGTGAAAAAATGGCTCGATGAATGGTTCGCGGCAAAAGGGGAAGATTTTTACTGGTATCCCCAATTTACCCAAAAGAAGGGAAAAATGTGTAACTAGCAATGGAGCATATTTTGAATAAATCATTTTTTATCATTCTTCCAAATTTAACGTGTTTTTTTTTGGAAAAAAAATCCGCATTTCATATTTGTATACCTGATACATTTGAATGACTATTTTTGATATTTATATCAATTCTTGCAAAATGTTATTACATTCCTGTTGTAATTTATTAGTTTATGGATTGCTTGTACGTTTTTTTTTCAGGAATTCTTTATAATATATCATTATGATATATCATTATGTTTTTGCTCTTATAACATTTGTCATTTTAGTGCACTACAATGTTTTTATTTTCTTTACATATGTTAAGTGCCAAATGCATTTTTGATAACAGTATTGTTGGAATATCATATATATATTATAATATTATAAGTACAATATCATGAGTGTTTAAAGTATTTTTAAATATATTTATTCATATATTTTTTATAATAAAATGAGTATAAAGAAACTATAATATCACAATATTGTAAAGAAATTATTATCATAATATGAATATTGACGCAACATGTTCGGGTATTCCATATATAACTACTTAGTAAACTTAGTAAACTCGAATAACATTAAAAATAATTTTTTGTAATCAGTAGGCCTGTTCTTTTTGGGTAAACTTTTGCACCAGTTCATCTTTCTTCCTCTTCTTTCTTCCTGGAGAGAAAAGGAAGAAAGATGAACTAGTGCAAAAGTTCAACCAAAAAGAACTGGTCTAAAACAGCGAATTTTATAACTATATGTACAAACATTGAAATAAAAAATTATTGAATCCAGACACATTGCGATATACATAACATATTAGTGTTTTACACGAAAGTACTTCGTTACTAAACTTATGTTACTAAATTTTTTGTTAGTTAAACTTAAATAACATTCAAAATAATTTTTTGTAATCAATAACATCAAAAATTTTATAACTATACATACTATTATACTTCGTACTTTTTCAAAATATTGTGTTTATATTATTTATTTTTCATCGCCTTTATTTTTTGTTATTTATATCAATTCTTTTAAAATATTATTGCGATCTTCTCGTAATTTATTGGCCTTAATGGCTTGCTCGCGTGTTTCTTTTACGTTTACATATGATTCTCATTTTTTGTTGTTCTGTTAAAATTTTCCACTGTAGTTTATAGCGTTTTTCCTTTTCTTCATCTATTTTAGTGAATAAATATATATTTTAACTTCTGTTATAAATAAGTGGTAATCATGTTTATGCCTTCATTGATTTGACATTATTTTCCTTGTTTCCGTTAACATATAAAGTAGATCTGTAACATATTTAAAACAGATGATTACAGCAGCTCTGTGTGATATAAAAAAAACCTATTTAGGCCTTCATGTTTCATCATTAACGCAATAAAATATATTAATTTTTATGTTAGTACTAACACTGTTAAAAAAATTACTAGAGCATTTACAATCCGCGCTAAAAAGAAGTAAATTAGTGCCAAATTTATAATGAAATTGTTGCAGATACACAAGATTTGAAGCAGTTGAAAGTTAAGATTTGAAGTTTTAAAATGTTTTAAAAATCATTCTGCAATCATTTTTTGCAAAGAACGTAACTTTGAATTTGCTCCTTTTTTGCGCTGATTTTAAATAATTCTCTAATTCTTTTAGCTTATTGACTATCTCATCACATTTTGCCGCGCGTCAAGCGTTTCCGCGTTCAGTGTGCAACAGCCATACGATTCCTCTACATGATTTTTATGCATGATTTCAAGCTTGTTTCCTTGAATGCAATCAAATGATTGAAAATGGTCACGTAATCGGGCAGACGATCGACAGCATCTTCAGAATAGAAACAATTGTGCTAATTTTGTAGCTATCTCTCAAACATCAGATTTTAAGTTAAAAAAATGTCATAATAAAGACCAAATAATAGTATTAAGAGGCGTATAAAAACGAATCTACATCATATGCTATTAAAAATTTAAATTGTCACAATTTGCATTTACGCAACGAAATATTAAAACTAGTAAATAATGAACAAAAAGTACGTCCAAACACAAAAATTATAAGGAATATATAAATAAATTATATTCCTTAAAAAATAATTTAAATGTCGAAAATAAAAAAAAGAAATTCATGAAAAACGGAAGCGGGACAGATGACGTAAATATTCTATTCAAAATTTAATCTTTTATAATTTTATTTCAATCTAAATCTTACCTTTTCCATTTTAGATTTATAATCCAAATCTCTGGTATTTTGAGATGCTCATATTTTTAGAAGAACATTTTGCTCCACAAAAAAGTATCTCTACAAGAATAAAAAAGTAATATAACACATTCAGGCAAAATATTAACATGCATATTGAAAAGTATACTTCAAAGGTACATGTTTATTCTATATCATTAATTTTAGATTGATTCAAGCATTTCAAGCTGGATAATACTTCAGAAGTGATAAGTCACAATATAATAATAGATAATGAAATTCTTGAAGATGAATTGACAAACCAGAATTTACAGGAATCTCTGAAAACATATAATAGGAAAATATTGAATCACAGTCTTAAAATTTGTCTGACGAATCTACAGTCAAGACTTCATCATCATTAATTTTTTCTGCAGTACGAGTTCCTCGAAACGTCGACGGACTTTAATTGAAAACGATTATTCTGTTGAAAAAATAGTTCAGTCTTTAAATAAGCCCGTAATTCTTCCATTTTTGGAAGTGAAAGAACAAGAGAAGGGTCCGATTGACTTGAGCATGGAATTTGTAGCGTCAATAATAAAACAAATTAAAGATGAAAAAGAACGAGACAAACTGATGACTGATATCGTTTTAATGACAATGTTAAAAAAAGCATAATGTCATTTAATTAAAAACTTAGAGAAGAAGAATGCGTTGAACAATATTAAAGAATATTATCTTATTAAATTTGTGAATATGAAAATATAGTTTCGAAAAATAAATACACATAAATAAATACTCATAAACGCGCATAATAATAAAAAAATAAGTAATAATATAATAATAAATAAAATAA
>JAANIC010002588.1:748704-766203 GCA_017607545.1 Acromyrmex charruanus
CGTAAAAACTTTTAGTATTATTTATTAATTATTACGCATTAACATGACATTTTCTAACCTTATAAATTTGATGCCCAATAGTTACAATTTTTAACTAATAAATCGTGATGATTTTTATTTGTATGTCTGCATTTTTAATACTATGTATTGAAATGTAAATATAAGGTCGAGAGAAGTTTTTATTTTCATATATTTACCGTTTTATTACTCGTGGACTCTCGAACTTTTTGTCTCCATTTGCTATGCGTTATTTAGAGATCTGTTTTCTGTAGCTTTAAAACGCTTTAATGTACACCTTTTGAACTAGTGCAACCAGGAATAGAAAACAAATCTCATGAATCTCAGTATGCATCGATCAATGCATGAACGTATTCTAGCATGCATCAGAGTAAGCATGACTACATGCATGCATATTATTTAAGGAAACGAGCATCGTGTGATTCCATCTTTAAGCTTAGAGACTTATGAAAAAAGAGCGGCGGCGGCGGCGCTATTGAGTGTGGGCCATTTTACGAATTCGCGCGGTTTCACCGCACATTGGCTTAGACGTTTCCTTTTTTAATTCGAAAACTACAATATCTCAAAATATCTCAAAATGGTATCAGACTTTTGTTCTCCTTGATTCAATGCGGCTTCTTATTTCTGAGACACTCTATATATAATAATAAAATTAATAATAATAAAATTTTATTAACATTCTTTCTATCATTCTTTATTAACATATCATTCTCGTTTTTTTTTACCTTTCTTGTCTCTATTATCTCTTTCTTTCTCTCTCTCTCTCTCTCTCTCTCTCTCTCTCTCTCTCTCTCTCTTCTTAGATTGATATATTCATGAAGCAAATTTTAATTTATTAATCATTAAAAAATTTTTCGCATTTTTTTATTCTTTAATTTTTTAGACACTACTATTAATGTTGAAAATAACATCGTAAAATTTGACTTATATTATAATACAAACTATAACAACTCGGAGAGATATTTGAATTACTATACTCAGCACCCGTTTTCACAGAAAAAAAGCACGATTTTTGGAATGGCGAATAATTTTGCTAATTTCACACCCAGACTATCATAAGAAGAACTTTGAACACATAATTAGAACTCTATTAGATAACGATTGTCTATTAGATTTCTTTGACACTATATATTAAAGAATAAAAACATTAACAGACAAACAATCAAAATAATAAAAAAATCATCTGACAATTCTAAAGACAAAATTTCATGGTTTACAATTTCATATATAGAATCATTTTCTGAAAAATTCAAAAATATTATAAATAATTCAAGTGTAAAGCTCTCGTTCTTCAGTCTCAACAAGTTGTGCTCAATGATAAACACACACAAAAATCCGATTCTTATAAATATAAAAAAGTATGTGGTATATAAAATATCATGTAATAATTGTGACGCATCCTATGTAAGACAAACTAGTAGACAAGGGTAGCCAAACATAAAAATAGATCCAAACCGACAAATTAGATAATATCTGAACATAGGATCACGTTTTAACATCAAAATGTGTGTGTGTGTGTGTGTATGTGTGTGTGTATGTATATAGTATGTATTGATATTGATCACCATTTTTAAAGTTTTTATTGTATTCACGATGCTGGAAATCGATTCGAGATCTCGGAGATAGAAGTGTCCAATTGCATTTGAACAATAATTCGGTCTGTTCCAATATAATTAATCATTTCTTTCTTTCTTTCTATTAACAAAAAAAATGACTTATCAAATTGACATTAAATCGATGTCGAATCGATGAGTTTTTTTCATGAATAAAAAATATTATATTGATATCATTTCTATCTCATTTCGAGATTTTACGTATAAAAGGATAGTCGAATAAAGCGATAATTATAATATTAAAATTGAACAAAACAATAACAGGAGTATCTATTTATAATTTATTTAAGACAACTCAAAAATAAATCGAAATTCAAACACACATCGAATTTTTTATCCTTATCAGAGCCATCGAGCTAATTTTGACGTCCATGACGTCGTTTTGACATCGTATCGATTTTAACTCTGGGTAGTAAGAATATTTTTTGTAATATTGTTCATTAATACTCATTATGCTTGACTTTTTTACATAATTATTTTAATGATCCGATAAAATTATTTTCACATACAGATCTTTATCTAATCAAATTTTTAGACATTTCAGTAAAATCGTTCTTATTCCGTATATAAATAAAGATGTATCAGATATACATATATACACTTTCTATAAAAAGTGACTGGACTCTCGAAAATTATAGTTTTCGTATAAAAATGAACGTTATATACACATAAAACAATTTAATAAGGTCAATATTTATATTTAACAATATAATTTTGTAGTTTAAAAATGTTTTTATTTTATATTAATTATTCTTTAAAAATATGTCTACTTTTTTTATTAAATAATTTTTTATTCGTGTTCTAAATCTTTATCAAACTTTTTATCTTACTTTTGAATACGATATAGAAGAATCTATAATCTTTTAATAATTTTTTTATTTTGTTAAAAATTACGTTAAATACATCTTTAATAGTCATTTGTTCAATTAAATTAAATGAATTAGAACGATGCATTATGATTAAGAATAACTCAACCGAGCAGAAGGAAGAGTTATTTTTTTGTTTTAACAGACTTCTTCTTCTTTTTCTCTTCAGATCGATACGGCCCCAGCTTTCGACGCACCATAACACCTCGCCACCAGGCTTGCATCTTAATTATGCTGTGGCGCACATGATCCTCGTGCTCCTTTTGTCTTCGGAGTGCCTCCTGCTCCGCGAGGTACGTGTCGATGAATTCCTGATTATTGCAATACTGCAACAAATACCGTATCCAGTTTCAACGCGAATTTATCGACATATTTTATTGGATCCGAGTGTCTTTCTCAGAAATAAGTATGTTTTATGTAAGATTTACGGGGTTTTACGCAATCGTGTATCTTCGTAAGTAAGAAGGGAAGGTTCGATCTTATCCGTTATATATACGAACGTATAATTAAAAAGTATAAAGTCTAAACTGGACAACTCTGATGTAGAAAATTGTTTGTATGTCTTATTACAGTTATACATCCTTTAGGAATTGTAAGTATTGCGTATCTTGTATTCGGAATAAATTTTTATTATGAATGATTAAAATTCACAAGATTTGTGAAGAAATCAATTTATAGAAATAGATCTGTAAAATTACCACGAACAGTCTTTCTATATTAATTTACTAATAATGTTAATGTATTAGTATACTATTAATTAGAGATTGATATATATAATTCAGAATATAAAAGGAACTAAAATTCGTAATATAATTAAAAAGAATTAAAAAGAAAAAAAGATGTGATTTCTTGTTGGAAGGTAATTCGAAAATATAGAAAATAATTTACAAATACATATTCGAACACATAAAATGCATGTTCTAGCTCTTGTTGGCGTTACGAATTCTACTACATTCCTATATATATAGAGATACCTAAGCTAAGAGAAATTAATCTACAGACTTCCGGTCAATGGTTTAGTTCTCGTTTAAACGTAAACCGGTCTGAAACATGTGAAGGGATCTCAAGAGCCCAGAATTCGAGGAAATTTCACCTATTAATAACGATCGTTAACATTTCTGAGTCTCAGACACGTTCTTGACACGAATTATCGATTACCCAACGAAACTTCAGCGCGCCCTTTAAATTCATGCGGGCCAAGTTATCCGAGCTTGATTGTCAATAGATGAGACGTAACGTAATAAATCAAATAGTCACAGAGAGAATACGAAATAAGATAGTGATTATGCTTGTTGCACCGTTTAGGATCCTCTTTATCCTACAATTAAGATTCACAGTAGCGGTGGTCAAAATAATGAACGGCGGAATGCAAATTGATTTACTGCACTATGTCCGCCGTTCCTGTTGCGCGGAATGAAATCAAAATATTTCTCGCACTGTCGTACAGTTTTTGAATCATTACCTCCGTCGTAAGTTCCTCCAAGTATTTCTGAGCATTTCCAATCTCATTGCGTACTTTACGGATCTCCTTCTCATACATTTTCTTTTCTTGATCGTACCTCTGTCGCCATTGCTCGATCCGAGTCTCGATGAGCTGTAAATTCAAAGTAAATATTTTTGTTATCTTTCCAAGAGCGTGACTCATCTTAAATTTAACGAAATTTATTTCATGCTTGACATTTAGAAAAAACGCCAAATTTGTATTAACGTATCCGCTAAAGAAAAATCGTAAAATGACTACGATCTCAAAGTACATTTTTCAACAACCTTTTAAGCTTTTTCGCTGAAGAATTTACAAGATCGCTTAAGTGTCCGTCTTAATTTTAATGACGGACCCTTTTAAGTCTTGACTGTTTAAGTAAAAGGTAAAAGATGTCTATAAGATATTTTTGCTCGTTTTAAACAAAAAGAAGCTGAGAAAGAATTTACTCTCACCGCTATACGTTGCGTCAGATAACGCATTAATACATCATTCACGTGATTTTCATTTCTCTCGCGCACGCAATGATCATTCAATGTCTTTTTCAATTCGTCCATTTTCAACTCATAACGTAGTACATGCTGCTCCCGACGTGCCGCTTCCCACACTCGGACATATTTTATCTCCACGTCCTTAATTAGTTTCAGCTTCTCCTTCTCGTCCTAAACATTTTGCCAACCAGTTTCGTTTTAACGTGACTCTACTTATATACAATTAAACGATAAAATTTCATGATTTATCATTATTGTATATATTTGTAAATTTGTAAATGTTCCGACTTGTGAAACATTTACCCGTGTCAAAGTAAGCTTCTTTGTTAAACGCTCTTCTTCCTTTTCATTTGCTATTTTTTTATCGGCAATTGCTTTTCGTAACTCTGCCACGATTATTTGCATGCTTTCATTCTCTTTTATTAAAAGATGCTCTTGTTCTTCTTGTGACGTAATTCTCTCGATTTCTTTGATTAATACATCGATGGTTCCATGTTCGCTAATTTCCCGCTTCAAGTCTTCTATTATACTGCTCACATATAAACTACAACGTAAACGATATCTCTTAAGCCTGATTTTTCATTATCTGGTTAACTTGTAGGTTTAACTTGATATTTTATCCAATAGGCTTCATTTATGATGATGTCATGGATGAAGCCTATTAGATGAAATATCAGGTTAAGCTTATGCCCACAAGTTAACTATTATAGATAATGAAAAACCGGACCTTAATCTTTGGACGTCCAGTAAAATATATACATACATCTTAGCATATTTAAAAAATCATATCTCTGAAAAATATTGAACAATTAAAGTCAAATATAGATAATAAAAGAAGAATTTTGCTTAAATTCTAATTAAAAGCATAATTTTTTTATGAATTTTATATTTATTAAAATATAAAATATTATTATAGTAAGATACGAAATTAATCGAATTACTATAAAAGATGACATAGTGTGTAATAATTTACTTTCGTATGTAATAATTTTTTAAATGCCATTCTAATATAATCTTATGATACATCGTATGTATAATGTATATTTTTGATGATATTTTGTATTATATATAATGTAAAACTCACGAATTTTCATTTTAAAGGCAAAGAAATAACAATGCTACTCGTATTAATCAATACAATGGATATGTTAAAGAGTACATCCAGATTATTGAGCCAAAACTCGAACCGAACCTTGAGCCGCGAGTATTTCGATAAACATTTGTTACGCGGCTCAGTGAAAAATAATAAAAGTCAGTCGAAATGCTCGTGGCTCGAGTTTGCTCGATGGTTTAGGTTCGAGTTTCGACTTCGATAGTCTGGACGCACCCTGTAATATGTATATACATGTACATATATGTGCCAGCAAAAAGGTTGCAACATTTTTTTTCGATGAGTTTCGGAATGCAGCTTACTCGCCGAGGGATTGATTCCTACTTATAGATCTCATTTCAACTCAGTTCAACTGCTCTATAATTAAACAAAACTCGAAATTCATCGAAAGAAAAAGTGTTGCAACATTTTTGCTGGTAAGTATACATAAATTATATGCTAAAAATTTTTAAGTTTTATTGCGTAGTTCTTACTAATATACATTTTATTTTATGAGTTAAATCTAATCTTGCGATCATGAAAAAGTCTCGATAAATTTTTGTTAGACTTTGAAGATATTTTATTGTTTGCTTGTGTTACGTCCAAACCCTTGAATTTGGTCAAGGAGACAATAAGGGAGAATGGAGAGGGTATGGAAGGACGATTAGACTCAATCTCACAGGTATACGCACGGGGGCGAACACCTGTGAGTCGTACGCACCTTTTAAGTCCCGGAATGTGGGTCAACGTCCGAAGGGACGCTATGACACCTGTTCCGCTGGACAGTGCGAACGTCGGTCCTATCTTTCGGTCAAGGAACTTAATCCCTTTGACTCGGGAGTGGACCTCGTGCGATCTCGGGTATTCAAGGAAAGTGAATACGAGGGGTGATGGCAATAAAAAAAACAGGGAAATACCTTAGATTACATTTATTAATAAAATGAAAAATAATAATTAACAAAGGGTTTTGTACATTATAAACTTTCTTTTACATAAAAAAAATATATACTATCTATAGCTTGTGGATGAATGTGTGCGTGTGTATGTGTGTGTACACAATGAATGTGTTTTTCCATGGGAAACGCGGGGTGGACGGTAAATAATTATGACTTACTTATAAGTTGTCTCCAAGATATCGGGTAGGCGAGTGGGCCAAGGAGGTCCGTCGTCAGCNTTTTTTTATGAATTTTATATTTATTAAAATATAAAATATTATTATAGTAAGATACGAAATTAATCGAATTACTATAAAAGATGACATAGTGTGTAATAATTTACTTTCGTATGTAATAATTTTTTAAATGCCATTCTAATATAATCTTATGATACATCGTATGTATAATGTATATTTTTGATGATATTTTGTATTATATATAATGTAAAACTCACGAATTTTCATTTTAAAGGCAAAGAAATAACAATGCTACTCGTATTAATCAATACAATGGATATGTTAAAGAGTACATCCAGATTATTGAGCCAAAACTCGAACCGAACCTTGAGCCGCGAGTATTTCGATAAACATTTGTTACGCGGCTCAGTGAAAAATAATAAAAGTCAGTCGAAATGCTCGTGGCTCGAGTTTGCTCGATGGTTTAGGTTCGAGTTTCGACTTCGATAGTCTGGACGCACCCTGTAATATGTATATACATGTACATATATGTGCCAGCAAAAAGGTTGCAACATTTTTTTTCGATGAGTTTCGGAATGCAGCTTACTCGCCGAGGGATTGATTCCTACTTATAGATCTCATTTCAACTCAGTTCAACTGCTCTATAATTAAACAAAACTCGAAATTCATCGAAAGAAAAAGTGTTGCAACATTTTTGCTGGTAAGTATACATAAATTATATGCTAAAAATTTTTAAGTTTTATTGCGTAGTTCTTATTTAATATATATTTTATTTTATGAGTTAAATCTATGCGATCATGAAAAAGTCTCGATAAATTTTTGTTAGACTTTGAAGATATTTTATTGTTTGCTTGCAGTACTTGATTCGTCATTTTTTAGATTATTATATTTTTGATCCTATTTTCATATTTAAAAAAAAAACGAATGTAAAAGATATTTGAGAGGATGAGTAGAATTATTTATAATTGAATTTACTTATTAGATCTGCATGATATATTAATAGTATTGCTTAACAGTAACGGATCGAAATAGTTTGAAAATTTTCTCGGTCACAATTAAAAAACTTTAAATTTAGATTTCATGATTATTAAGACAATAATAATAAAATGCAATTATTAAAATCTTTTATTAATTAAAATAAATGAATATTCTACATATAAAATCTCCATATTTAAATAACGAAAACATACAAAATTACGTTTAATTAGAGGACAGTGCAGATAATAATTATTTGAAACGCAGCACATAAAGAATAATAAAAAATATAGTAATTGTTATTATCATAATATTTTAATGTTTATACGATTTAAATTTGATATTGCATGTGACAAATAAAAGAAGAAAATTGTTTGCTCTTTATATTTCTTCATAAAGCAAATGTTAATTTATTAATTATGTAATTAATTTCGTTTTGAGGTTCTATTGTATCGTAGTCTATTGGCTGATCCGCCACTACCACATGTCGGTCTTTCAAACAGGCTTATGGACAGATTAAACAAGCCAACCTGTCTTGTAGAAGCTTTTCACGTGCAGCCTCCCTCCGTGAATCCGTCATTTCCGCGGCGCCTCTGGCAAGCGTTTGCAGAATAGACGTTTCCGAAATCCTGTGGATATATGTACTGCAGACAAGTCATAGTACAGTCACGTTTATTGCACTATATCCGCAAAACATACTTAACATTTGGGAAAATATTAGTGGCGTCATCATCTTCTATTGTCGATTGTTGTAAGATGTTTTGGTAAACGGCCAATGAATCCGCACATTCCTGTAGGACTTCTAAGACAGCTTCACACACCGTCGCTGAAAATCCGGCAGCACTTTTCGATCCAATCGACATTTCCATCTGTTTTTTTCCTACAACATCGAATCAATCTTTCATTCATTGTTTGTTAGCTGTTTTCGTTAACAAATGTATATACATAATTTAAATTTAGTTTCTAAATTTTTTAAAGAACTAGAAAGGATACGGGCAGTAGAAGTCAAGCGTAGAAGACGTCGCGCAAATAATATTTCTATGAAATGTGAAACTTCTTTATTCACTTAAAACGCGCTTAGATGTTTCGGCTCACTTTTGAGTCTTCCTCAGAGACAGCATAAACTAACATATATAAAAACTGTGAATAAAAATTATCCTGTCATGGTGAGCTCCCCTACATCGAGAAAATTTAAATGTCGGAATTAAAAAAGAGTGAAAGAAAAAGGAAAAGAGAAAAAAACAGAAAAGAAATATCGTAAAATAGAATACGGAGAACTAATTTATCAAACAATTTTAATTAATTAATTATAATTAATTATCCAGCAAATATAAGGACGTTCACAGAGCACTATATCGCAAAACATTACTATAAAAATAAATCAAGAACCGGTTTCTAATGTTGGCCACTCAGTACCAACACAGTGAGTCACTTTTTGTTTATTAGCTAGTAATTTTTCGAGATAACAAATGAAAAAATGTATCATTAAAATGTTAATCAATTCAAGAACAAGATTTTTTTAGAGAATCTTGAAAAAGAATGGCTCAATTTTCAATCTTTAAGAGTGAGATTTCACTCTTTAGAATGACACTTTACTTTAAAAGTATTAGAGAACATACTATGAAGCGCGAAAATAATTTTGATAGAAACTGCGCAAGAATGACAGAATCATGTACGTTTTCACGATGTAAAGAATATTTCACACGACGGAGTAAGGTTCATGCACTTTTATGCAAGTTCTTGTACATACGTTTTATGTTCTACGTCGACAAATTCAATGTATGTTAAATATATTCACTTGATAAATATGTCGTGTTAGTCTACATCTGTTTGATAAGCCAATTTATCACATGTTCCTGTGAAGAAGCTTGACTTCAAGATCATTCTCTGTTATTTTCTTAAATTTTGAATAACATCAGCAGCACAATCAGAATACTAACTGTCTTTTCAGAGGAACAGAGGCAGGATAGATGCGCTCGAAATGATTAACAAGGAACAATTTTTATGTATTTAATTTTCTAAATTGACTTTTTATGAAAAATATATTATCGAAAATCAATAATAAAAGAGCAAAAGACAATAAAACAAATTTAGCGAATGACAATTAACTTCAATGAATAACTATTTTAATATTCAATTTATGTAACATTTTTTATTAATATACAAGGCGCGTCACTTAATTTGTTATAAATTAATATTTTAGCATCAATCAAGATATTGGAAAAATTATTGGTGGAACTAATGAGAAAGAAAAAAGGTATAATTTTAATAACGTATATTTGAAAGTGTCGTTAATTTTTTAATTTTTGAATATTACTTTTAAGAGATTTATTATTAATAATGCTATTTTACGTAACAAACGTTAAGGTAAATCTATATTTCTCAAGTAATCTTAAAATATTCTTGATTTTAAACATTTATTTTTAAAAACAATTTATTCACAATGTATTATTATTAAGAATTTTTCCGAATAATTCTTAAGATATTAATTTGTGATTCACAAATCCTGTATACTTATTATTTATTAATAATAATCCTATATGTTTTAATTTAATAAGATAGCAACTAAAATTATTAATATTATGTTTATAGTATTTTAAAACATTATAATTATATTGCTTGTCGAATGTGCTAGTAAGAAGAATACATTCAACAATCATTCAGTAGGCATACAATGAATAGTGAAAGTAATTATATAAAATACACATAGTACATTGTTATATGCGTAAACAGCTAAACTTTACAAATAAACTGACACTTTTCACAAGTTTATTAGCACATTATTGGACGCGCAGGCATTACATCGACACACTGTACTCTGTAAAAAAAGAAAAAGAAGGAAAACTCTGTAACTCTGCAAACCTTTTGAGCAAATTAAACAGTTTGATCCATCGCCGCGGGCTGCCGTGGAAACGAACTCGGGGGACCATGGATATTAAAGCGGCAGTAGACGTGAAAATAAGAAAATAAAAAAGGAAAGCAAGGCTACAAAAAATCCTTTCAAACGAAAAGGAAGAAGTATTTGCTGAAAGAATTTTTTTTCTCTAATAATGTAAAAAAAACGCAAACATACGATCTCCAATTCCGTGACACTTTTGAAATTAAATTCATCGAATCGCGCGTGATTTCGTTATAATTTTCGGAAAATGGAAATCGTGAAAAATCCAAAAAGAATTGCTACTTAATACGCTCGTCGCTTACGAGCGTCGCGTCATATCGTTCTGCAAACACATACTCTCAAACGCGATTCTGCTTCTCGCACATTTCTAGAAAAGTTCTCGCGGAGAAAGAAACTTTTTGTGGAAAAGTTGTGTAGTCTTTAAAGGCATGGACACACTTTTAGCGCGTTAGACGAAGCCAAGTACATCTTGGCTTACACGAGGCCGAGGAAATGCATCGTGCAATTTTGCCGCAACGTCACAGAATGCTTGTTTGAAATTATCGATTTTAGGTGTTATGAAATCTCCCGCTCGCCTTTTATCTCTCAGCACAGCAAAAGATTTTTCACATTATTCTTCTGCTATTATCTTCTATTTTTAGTAACTATAATTAAGAAATAATATAACATATAATACGTACTTATATACATCTTGCAAAATAAAACAGAAAAGTTTATAAATATTGTAATACGTTTTTCAAAGAGAAGTTTAATAGATAAATGCTATTAAATACAGTACGATGATAAGTTAGAACTTACTTTTGCGACAAAATTCACGTTGGAAAAAGGAAACTGCGGAAATTCAATAAACATTGTTTTACTTGATCTACTTCGAACGAAGAAACCTCGTGCTATTGGCTCTTCATCAATTATTCCGCGAGGCGAAGCGAACGAAAGTCGAAAACTGTTAAATTGATACCGACATAATTACTATCCGATCGCGTTAGGGTCCTGGGCCCTTGTCCAGGAAAAAAATCTTGCGGCGAAAAAGGGCGCACTAGCACGTATCAGTTTGATTGAAAAAGTTTTCACATCCAGAAGAGACTTTTAATTGAATCTGCATTGTCAAAAGAGAGTTCTTCGCGAGGCTCCTCAAGCTCGTGTTTCCGTTTATCGTGAAGAATATCGGATCATGAATTCGTGAAAACAAGGTAACGATCATCCGTTACAAAGAAATCCGACAAATTCTGGACCTGCGTATGTATGGGTATCTCATTGTGCTGCTTTTCGAGACTTACTCGATTAATCGCACGATTTGACAGGTGGCAAGTCATCTCCCGATTAAACTTGAAATAAGAACTTCGAGATGCAAAAATTAGATGGAGTATATTAAGAATGTCAAGCGTGTGAAATATTATGATGATTTTATGTAGAAGTGACTAGAAGTGGATTAACCTATTAAATAATTGTTTTGATATTTAAAAATTTTTAGAATCTGACAGTGCCTATCATATGTATAGAAAATGCAATCTTTTTTATTTTATATTAACTTAATTTTACATAATACTTTCATCAGTGATACAAAAAGTTACAGCAATCGAACATTTCGACGTTCTTGCAGCGGCTACAAAAAATGCAAAGTGCAAAACGGTAGACGGAATTTAGAGAAATATCGTTTCAACAGCCGAAATGGGGGTAGCTATCCCTTATCTAATGCAAGAGTAAACCGTCCCACCCTGTCGGCTGTTATCATAGTCCGAAGTGGACTTAACCCGCGTGCAGGAAAACGTATGTGTATGTACACATACGGCGACCAGGAGGCCACCTCCGGCGTCGTGGCGCGTGCGTATTCGCGAGGCGGCGTCGCGACGGCGCGTTTCCGCCGCGCCCGATGCCGTGGCGAGGAGACGCAAGAGTGGTGTCGGTGGTGATAGCAGCGAAAGAGGGTTGTTCTCGTCTACCCGTTATGCGCCCCTCACTTTCGTCGTTGCCGTCGCTGTAACTGGACGCTTTTCTCCCTCGGAACATTCCACCGCGAACCGCGATCGCAGTGACTTCTCGGCGCTCAGTTCTGGCACGCACTCCTCCTAGTATATCATATCACTTTCGTCATCGCCCTCGCTGTCGCTGTCGCTGTCGCTGTTGCTGTCGCTATCGCTATCGCTGTCGCTGTTACTGGACGCTTTTCTCCCTCAGAACACACCACCACGAACCGCGATCGCAGTGACTTCTCGGCACTCAATCCTGGTACGCACTGTTCCTGCTACATCATACGGATCTTGAATCACCGTCGAGACCAAGAGAGAAGAACTCAGTACGTGCTCATCGTGACTGCTTCCTTCGTGTCTGCTGCGTGCTGCGATACTGAACTGATCATCCGCTCTCATCTACCATCTGTAGTCGACCGGCGCGTCAAAGGTGAGTCTTTTAAATCGTGTTTTGAAAGTATTGAACTCATGAATGAAAAATTAAAAACGGGATTAATCAAGGAAATCATTAACTTATATGTAATAATTAACTAATATTTAATTTAATAATTCTTCGAAAAAGAATCAAGTATTTCATAATAATTAAATAACAATAATAAAAAGACAAAGGACGTCATACGTTAAGTATAATCTGAAGGGAGATTATATGTAATGTATAATAGTGTTATATATTGCAATTAAAAAAAACATGTGACCATAAAACATATACATCGGTTAAAGTAAATATTTACTTACATTGTTACATATTTTCCATGATTTTAATATTGTGGAAATATTCAAGGGAAAAGTTAAATAAAATCGATGATTATTTATCAATTATAAAAGTCTTTTTTTATTTAAAGGATATTGGCTTTGAATATAATAACAGGGCAAAATTTGATCTTTTTTTCCTTTGTATCGCGAATGTGAATTTCATTTTCGATATATTTTTGTCGGCTGAACAAAACGAATCCGTTACTCAATTTTGATTATTAGTTCGCATTTTCAAGAAAAATGGTCAAAGATGTAAAACAACGATTCTGAAGATATTCATGATGTTGTGGTACCGACAGCAAGTCTTTCTTTATTTTTATTAATGCTACGTGAAAAAATCAACTTTTAACTTTAAAATGCGTTTTGATTCTTTTAAATTTTTCGTTTTCGAGATATATTAATTTAATAATAATTCTCTTTTTCTGTGTAATAATACATGTATTATACATGTGTTAAATACATGGGAAAAAAACTTTTTTCAAATTAATATATCTCAAAAATGAAAAACGATTTATTAAAACGAACAAAAATATATTTTAAAGTTTATACTTTCGCGTAATAAAAACAAAATTTAGAAATAATATTTGTTACCAGTGCTACACACAACGTTATAAAGACCCTCAAAATCATAATTTTTATGCTATTTTGATACTATTTCTCTTAAAATGACGTGAAGATCAAATTTAGACAACGGATTCGTATTCAGTAAATAAAAATACATAGGAAATGATTATTCATACTCATATTGCAATATAGTGTTGGACAGTGATATTATTTAATTCTTATATATTAAACTCAAATTTATCAAATTTACAATTAGTGTATCATGAAAATTAAAGCTAAGATTTTTTTTTATTGACATTTATTATTAGCACTACATTAATAAGAAATGCTGTAGAAAAGCTGTAAATTAAGTCATTACTGTGATTTAACAAATAGTTTTCACAAATTAACAAATATAAATATAATTATAAATTATAACTATACTTAATTAAATTTAAGGATATTTTAGGCCAATGTGAAAAGATATCAAAATTGGCAAATTCCAAATGGTATATTCAATACGACAGATGTTAAAATTTAATAAATGTCTGGATTATTGCAAAATGTATATATGTCTTTCATCAATTTGATGTTAGATTCGTATACAGCAACCTAAAAAAACTTCTATATTTAACTAAATATAATTGGAAACTAAATTGAATAATTGAAAACTAATTAATAAATAATCTTCAACTTTATTTAACTTTACTCTAAGCATTACAAATTTTAAAGTTACGAATGTTAATTCTTTAAATTAATCCTTTAGATTAATTTTTTAAGTGGCCATTTATATTGCTTACGCGCAATTGACATTTGTGTGAATAGTACATTACAATATTTACCTTAAGATTAATTAATCCCGAAAACACACATATCCACTAATTTTAGAAAGAATTGCCGCTGTTTAAATCTAAGGTTGTCAAACGTAATTTGGATCGCTTTTCGGGAACAGTTTAATCCAACTTTCATGGATTCGTATTTGCTTGAAAATATATTCGATGCGCATATAAAAGCGATTGCTCAATAAATTTGATCTGCCGTTTTACATTTAACTTTTAGATTTTAATTCAAAGTTCAATTTAAACCCAAGATAAGATTCAAGGGATATAAGTTTGTAAAAGTCGTTTCATCGTAAAAGCATGCTGTCATAAAAACAAAAAATTAGGGTATCTCTGTGATCCAACAAAATTTTTCCTTGCAAAATGATATAGAGCGCCTATTTGATATACATTATGCTTGTTTTAGTCAATATTATTAATGTGCAAAAATATCATATTAATTATACATTAAAGGAAAAATTATAGTAACACATTAGAGGATCAGATTTATGCTGGATAAATAAATTGTTACTGTTGTAAAATATTATTGCAAAACTGTAGTTAATGCTGTGCTGTAAATTTCTTTATAAGAAAAATAATTTTTATTTTATTTTAAATAGTATAATCAGAGTATTTTACGCTAATGCTCGTATTGCTCGATCAGATTGAGATTGAGATTGAATTGAAATTTCACTAATCAGAAGAAAGGAAATCAATATTAGATTTAAAACCTTGCTTTGATCGGTTAAATTCTAATCTCAGTCTGATACGGACTTAAGATGTTGAAAAACGCAAACGGCTTTATTTTTTTCTCGAGAGATAAGTAGATGAACGTTGTTGATGGTCAGCCATGCGAGAGTGTAGGTCAGAATCAGGCGCGCCTGAACTGTTAAGGTAGGCGTCAAGGGAAGTATTTCTTAATTAGTGACGGCACTTCGAACGGGGGCTATCTCGAAGTGTCTTGAGGCAAGTTGAGCCGCTCCCTCGGAGCCGTGCCCCTCATGGTTCGCTCGTAGATCACGATTTGTCCTAAGTGCCTTAAGTTCCATGTCGACGTCGGTGCCGATAAATGATCGTAAACGGATCGTGATATAAGCCAGTGCCAACGACGCAAATTGACAAGAAGCTCAAGAGCTTGTTGTATGTACATATATATAAATAATGTGCGACCCGATACAAGCTTAACATCGAGAAGTTAGAGATATTATAGTCTAGTCGAGAGAATCTAAAGATGTACATTCGTTACTATTACTTTCGCATATGTACTAAAGTCTATATAAAAACAAGTTTTGATGAGACCTTTAAAGTAATACTTCGTCATCTAATTTAAAAATTATCTTGAAAATTTTTAATTCATTTCTTAATAAGATATATCTTTTTTTTAATTTAGTATATTAATTTTTTCTTAATTATTTATTATATAAAATAAAACTGTTCGCATAAAAAAATAATAAATGATTTGGACTTGTAAGATATTTTATAAGACAAATATCCGCATAAAAATAATGCACTGTTAAAATGATTAAACCAGTAGTATCGACGTTTTTAGACTTGTATCTTTGATAAGAACTTGTCTGTATTTTTATTATTGTCAGGTCAAATTCACATTTTTGTATTTTTAAATATTATTTGGATTCTGGGTATTTGGATTTGAGGATCACGTTCTTCTGCAAGTTATACAGGCAAAAATATTTTCATGAATATTATTTCATCCGGATCACTCTGAACTCAGCTTCTATCGTGAATGTTTGCATTCGTTGCATTTTAATGTCACTGCGAATCTCAACATAAGAGTCAAGATTGAGTTCATCGATATCGATCATAATTTTTATTTGGATATAAACACATATTTAGGTCTACGATGAGTTTGCAAAAATATTGATTATTATCAATCATGTGTGCTTACAAAATGTTTCATTTCCTTTTACAAGTTTAGAATTGATTCTTTTGGAGTTTACCTTATGAGAAACTTTATGAAAATTTATATTTCCTGCCAATGAAACTAGTACAATTTCGACAAGTTTAATCTATGTTTCTATATATTAATTTCTATATATTAATATATAGAAAATGTTTCATAATTATTGACATATTTAAAACACATGGAAACATTCTGATGAACAAAAAAGTAAAAAGAACTTTCATGTAAAAAATATTAGGACAATATGGATATGTACTCACACACGCTCCATATTTTAACAGAATATAAGTAATATATTCACGATATGAAATAAATGTCTCATAAAGTATTTATTTTTCGTGAATTTTATCTCAATATATCTATATAAAAATGATTAAAAAAGTCGATTTCTATAATGTGAATTTATGCAAAAATACTAGCAAATTATCTGTATTGCTAAAATTGTTTCTGCAATCTAACAAATTTAATTTTTGACTTATATTAAATCAACATAAGTGTATGCGTATCTATACATATAATAATAAGTGAGCTCGACCGATATGTGAGCAATATAAATAATCGAAGAAAGCCTTATTCGATTAAAGAATGTATATCTTGTCTAATAACTTTTTGCATGATTTTCACAAATTTCATTTGTACAAATTGCACATTAATTATTTGTTGGTATTAAAACACACATCGTAAACTAAAGTACATATAATATTACAAATAAAATTAACAAGTAATTTAACAATACTGATGCTAACAAGCATCTCAAACACTATAAAGAACTTATTGCGAGAAATCAAGATTTATTTAATTACTTACTGTTACTTACTGTTATATAAAATTGCAACGTTATTACCAAATTATTATTATAAAAAATAAAAAATAACGACATTACTTCCTTGTCTATAATATAATATAATATATATATATATATATATATATATA
>JAANIC010002588.1:780188-810498 GCA_017607545.1 Acromyrmex charruanus
GTCTTAATTTAATTTTTATTTAATATTTTTTATTCAATATTTTAATATTTTTTTATTTAATATTTATTGAATCAGTACAATTTTTGCTTTATTCTATTTTACTCTTTATCTTACATTATTTTATTGTCTTTATAATAATTGTAAATAATGAAAAGTGAAATAGTTTGATTCGTTTTAATGTCGATGTTTTGTGCGGTTATTTCCATTGTAAGCATCAAAACTCTATTATTTACATCGCATAATACGTATTATACGCTGCTTATCGGAAGTTGCGTTACGTAATCAAAATTGTGTTATCACATCAAGAGATGATAACACATTTGACACTTGTGATTTTTCTCAAATACAATAGACAATCCTTGTTATTGTATATTAACATCATATGTTTTTTTATATTTATTTTATTTTATTTTTTATTGATAAGCAGATAAAATAAAGAAATTTATTGTTCTTTAGAAAATAATTAAACGTAAATTATTATCTATGATTTCAAATTAATTTTATTATTTTTTATCCATATAATTTAAGAATTCTGCTATCAAAAATAAGATTGAATTGTAGAAAAAATATATAAAATATATTTATCTACATATATAACTGCGATATAAATTTTATATTAAGAACATTATATAATAAATTTTTAAATGAAAATAGAGAAAAATTTGTTCACGTATACCTACATGCCAAATTGCTTGAAATATTAATGTTGCATGAACAATCTTATCAAAATATAGCTAATAAAAAACAATCTTATTCCATCTAAGAAACTGTTTGTCTTTAAAAAAATATTTCTTGTATTACATTTTTCCACGGTGCAAAAAAATATCTTATTGTAATATATTAGAATAATCGTTATATCATGCAAAGAAGTAATAAAGAAACATCATCTGGATCTATAGAAAAATATTTTAGGGGCAGTTCCTTCAATTTTACCTCATAGAGTCGGAATCGGTTTTTTCTTAAATTCGCTCCCTTAATAACGCATATTTCTCACGCGATATCGATATTCCTGCAAGAGCCGACTAGCGTGTAGTACAACGAACATGTATTTTCCGTGGCAATTGTTATGAATAATCCGATCGATCGCGACAGCGGCATTTAATTATCACTAAGGGGATTGTCGGGCCAGTTCGAGTTGTCGGATTATCACGCGTACTGAAGTCGCTCGAAGCAAATTAACTTCGTGCCTTGATTTCATGCAATCATCCGTGGCCGAGAACCGAGCTGTGCACGAACCGCCGATTAGGATGCTTGTGTATGCGCAATTGCATCGGTCGCGAAACGAACGCCCGCACACGGAATGCAACGACCTATCGATCGAGAATGCGAGTCGCTTCGAGTCTCGCGGTTCGCCGCCGAAGGGCTAGCGACCAATTTCGGGGCACGAATTATCCCGATAGGAACTTTGTAACGCGTACACGTTATTATTACTGTGATAATTGGATCGGTTTGTCGATACGGCATTGACAAGCGTAAATGAACTTTGACCGAGAAAGCCAAAATATCAGGGGCGCAGCCATTTGGCAGCTTACTTTGGTAGAAAAAATTCATACGTATGTATGAATACAAAAATTTATTATATTAATCATTAATAAGAAAATCAAGATATTAGAAAAAAATTAAAATAATGCTCATATTAATTAGACAAATGAGAGTGCGACGCGGTACCTGAGCTAAAGTTCACAAATATAATATACGTTGAGAGAGAGAGAGAGAGAGAGAGAGAGAGGGGGGGAGGGAGAAGAGAGGAGAGAGAGTGGAGAGAGTAGGGGGATTACAAACACAAAGTAAATACAAACGACACTATTGTAATGTACTAGAGTAATAATAATCTCTCAATACGAAAATAATTGGGTATATATAGGAGTCAGACGCGGGTATCGATGCGCATTAATTATATATATATATTTTTTATCTATTAAATTTTGTTTTTAGATATTGTTATAACATTGTTTTTAGAAACAATGATTTCATTGTTTTTAGAAACAATATCAAAATCTAACATTGCTTACACAAGTTTTGAATAGTCAACTTGGAATATTTTTAATTGATGTCGATATAGAGCGTGAATAGATTTCTGTCAAAATCAAATTCGTTTAGAATTAAATCTTCTCGTTAAATTGTAAAAAATATCTCGAAAAGCTTTCTGATTTATCAATGCAATTAATTTTTTTGCAATTTATCTTTTCTTGTTCAAAAGAACGATATTTCTGTGAAATGGTTCATTATAATCATTGGTGGTGATGTGGCATTACATTTATTTATTCATTTATCGTGAGGGGAGAGAGAGAGAGAGAGTGAGAGAGAGAGAGAGAGAGAGAGAGAAAGAGAGAAGAAAGAAAAGAAAAGGAAAGAACGATAAGGAGTCATATTTTTTGGCTCGTGCTATGATTGGAGAGACGATTGATATGCTGAACAAGTTGTCCCCTGATGACGTAGATGGATGGCATTTAGATTCCGTGGATCGCAGGTGCAATTCATACTATTACCGAAAACTCCTCCTTTACTATCGATCTCTTTTCACATTATTCATCTCCTCATTGCGCTGCATTTAGGGAACACTTAAATAACTAAGAAGAGGAAGAGAAAGAGATTAATTAAAAAGGTTATTAAACTGAAAACGTCGATTTCTTCCTTTTAGTATAATATCTAAAATGTTACCTCTTTTAAAGAAGAAACTGGCGAATAATGGAAAATAAATTAAAGTTAGGCTCTGAGATATGCAATCGATAGCTAAAAATAGATGAGAGGAACCAATACGCAACTAAAAGAAGCAAATGACAAATTTTATCTATCACGAATGTATTGATTCGATGACCATTATTAACGATAAATGAATGAACAAATGTACATTTTGATTTGAGACACTCCCCAGCGAGTACAGTTAAAGTAAACAAAATCGATCAAAAATACAAAACGAATCAGAACGAGATTTTTGTCTAGTCTGATTTATGTATTTTTGATTGATTATATTTACTTTTATATTCATTGAGAAGAGTTCCAATTTTAAAATGAAAAGTTTGTTTGTTTATCATTAATAAAGCTATTTGTTATTAGATAGATCGATTAATTAATGATTAAACATTTATTATTTACCTCGCCTGTTAACCATTATTTCTTACTGTCTGGTCTACTTAAGAATATATAACTTCTAATTTCCGCAAATTGTTACATTTTTTATTTAGTTTGCCACAAAATAAATCATTGTATTTCTTGAACTATTAAAACAATATTAAATTCTATCTTTCATGCCATGTTAGGCGTTACTAGTAAAAGTATTCTAAAAGGCATTCGAGAGTGAAATAAAGATCTATGTTATCCGTTCCGGATCCGCCAGTGATCTATAACTACCTAAACATTAAAAGCCTCCTCTCGAAAACTTGTATTTGATACGATTTGATTTTAAATCTTCGTTCGATCATGTATCTTAATTTCAAAAGGTACGTTGTTAGATATCTCAATTCTTCTACTAGCTGATACATAAACTTTACAGAATTGATCGTAAACTATTAGTTGCCAAGATTTTTTCGCTTTTTGATATGGAGGAAAGCGGAGGAAAGCGTAACGCGACCGAGACGAGGCGAGGCTGAGAGAGAGAGAGAGAGAGAGAGAGAGAGAGAGAGAGAAGAGATAACTCACCCTGTGAATTTTCACGGTGCGGATAGCGAAGTTTCTTTTCCATTTCGTTGCTCCACATCGTCTTCCCCTCACTATCTGCGAATCACCGGCTTGTTCTCGGTTCTACGTTAGGCTTTATGAAAATCCCGTTGAAGTTTAGTCGGGCAAAATGGCGCTGCAAAAGTTCTACAAATGCGGCGGCTGGTGCAGCGTCGTACGCTTTGTCTACTCGGCCGGCTTGTTCTCCGTTATTTCCCGTACGGAGAAAAAAATCTTTCGACGAAACGGAAAGAAGAGATGATGGAAAAAGGAATACTTTTCACTTTTTCCGAGGAGTTTTGAAGACTGTCCCATTGAAAGAGCATAGCCGCGAAGTACCGTTTAATGAATTATGCATGTAAATCACAAATGGCTTTTCATATAATCGCATATAATCGCTTTTTTAGCGTTTTGCAAATCCTGCTGTGCCACTTGGGCGAGATTCCGCAGTTGTTAGTGCGTAAATTATATATTACGATAAAGCGATAAAATATAATTCGCAAGCAATTAAAATATATTTACCGAACGAAATTAATTGCAAACGTTTCAATTTGGAACTTTGGATTTAATTTAAGTCCTTTTCATACGAAAGTCACATACAAACTGACTACGTGAAGCTTGTTTGTTTATATTAGAACAGAACATATTCATTGTATAAAATTGCTAATTAATGTTTATTTTGTACAAATAAGACTTTTTTTATAAAAATTTTCTTTGTACTTTTTGCATTCATTGGATTACTTACAACTTCAATGTTATTTTTTTAACTGTTTTATTGTTAGCTTAATCGTCAAGAATTTATTTTTTTGTGATTATATCTCCATATATGTTTTGCATAGCTTATTTAAAAAAATGCAAAATTTCAAGCCTGTAAATGTATTATTCTTTAAATACTACTGAGCCTCATACGCTTTTACAATTTACGATAATTCTCGGGTGATTATTCATCGGTGCGCCTACTCTACATTTTACTTTTACAATATTATTTTACTTTGGCTTAGAGATGGAAGCGAATCATTATGTTCCATCATGTTCCATTTAACAATATGATTTACCGCCCATACTGGGTGATATAAGGAAAAGTGACCATTGTTCATTCTCCAGAGAGAAAGTACTAAAAATATAATATTAGAGATATCAAAAATATATAGTTTATGAGATATTTTATACTTTGTTTTGATCAATTTTAACATGAAATATAAAATATTTTTTAAATTATTAATTTTTTGATAAGTATACCTTAATACTTTTACAGACAGAATAATGATAGAAATAAATGGATTTAATGTAAATATATTGTTGCTTTCTTAAAAAATATGCAAATTGCATAATTTTTTGTTAAAGTAACTATATTTTTTCTTTACATCATTTGATTTAGCTTATTATTCTTTGCATAAAAGTATTAAGACATAATAACTAAAAGATTACTAAATAATTAATTTACAATATTTTTCATTTGATGTCGAAATTTTCCAGAAAAAAAATGTTATAAATATCTCATGAACGTTTTATTGATTTTTCGAGATCTTTACTTTTTATGCATAATAATTAAAGAAATCATATTATGTGAAAAATATATAATTTTTGGCGTCTACATAGAGAGAATTTTCCATTATATTTTATCGCAAAATTCACCACAAATGTTACCGTATTTAGTGATAAATATGGGACAATTTAGCAACCTAATAAATATTATAATAAGGTATACATTTTTTAAATATACAAAGGACATTTCATAAACTACATAAAAATTACTAAGCAATAGTAAATTGTTTTAATGCAAAATATTTATAAAGCACTTCGTAAAATTTACACATTACATTTTAATACAGATCAGTTATGATTATATTACAATACATCATATTACATTTTAGCATATATAACTTTCAAGATTATCAAGATTTCTTAATTTTTACATACAACTAAAAAAACTATCAAAGTACATATCTCAATTACTTTTATCTTCGAATCCAAGATTAAGGCTGGTTTAAGACCAACCGATTAACTTAATAGACCGATTGTTACATTAGAACTGACCAATCGCATTTGCTGTTCAACAGAATTGATCAATCAGATTTTAAAATTATTGAAATCTTATTTTAATCGCTTTTTAGTCATAAATTAAACTTATTTTATATTATATTGTAGAAATATTAATATGTCAGAGAGAATCTTAAAATTCTTCGTTTAATAAAATCTTCGTGATTATCTGACATAACATAAAAACGATAAACGAGAGGACAACGTGAGATCGATGAAGCGAGAGCGCACTAAATCGCAAAAGGAAGATCCCCCGTGACGAAGGAATTGGGTTACTCTAGAAGTGGATGCTAAAAAATTCGTAAAGGGTGAAAGAATGGTGTTGGATGGAAGTGCCACGCGTAGTAACGCCGTTGCACCGAGAAGAGAAGGTAGAAAATCATTATCGCGACAAAGAAGAACAGAGCAATCGAGCTTGGTTCAAGAAGCCTATCAGTAAGCTTCAGCCGCGACTAAAGAAGCTTCCGACGATTCGAACGTGGTACCTAGGGAAAAGTCCCCCCCCCCCTTCCCCGGAAAAATTGATAGAAAAGTATCTGAAAAGCCGTTCGATTATTTGGCACAAAGAAAGAGAGAAAGAGAAGAAGAGAATTAACAATTTTTGTGTAGAGTAAATACATAAATCAAATTCAATTTTACCGTAAGCAATGTGAAAACTCACTCACTCTCTTATATATTTTTTCTCAAAACATCCCACAACAGGATAAAGTCGAATTCGCGAGATAAATGGATAAAACGCAAACAGTGTTCACAACAAAAAAATTCCGACGAAAGTGGTGTGAATAAAGAGAAAGATCGCTGAGAGTTTAAGCAGACTTTCAAGCAATGCTCTAAGATTCTCGAGAAAGAGAAGAATTACGGTCCCAAGGGATCTGAAGAAACGAGAACAGAATTACAATCTTTATTTGTTTTCACTTTCTCTTAAGACTTTTATCTCTTTGCTTCGTCTTTTTCGCACATGAAGAAAGCTTCGGTTTAAAAAATATGATTTATTTATTTATTTTTTTATCACTTTCCTCTTTATTGAGGCTTACTATATTACATATACGCTTCATAGTCGTCTCTATTTTGCATAGGTAATTTTTCTCGTTCACTTCCTACATCTCTTTTTATCGGTCCGCCATTCTCTTTATCGGTTCAGTCTTTTGACTAGATCAAACGCGCGAAATCCAAAATGAAGTTTGTCGAACGATCGGAAGTTGATAGTCATTTGTTTCAATTCTAAAGTTGTAGGCTTTTCGTTTTTATTGCGATCTGATAGCAGCGATAAAAAAAATTTTCCGTTGAAGAGAAATGTTTAGATGATAAATATACATATCGAATTAGACTAATTATATGTAATTTATTTTTACACTATTCTTACATTTAGACTTAAAATAAAATCGGTTCTAAAAAATAAATTAATTTTTTATAATTAATAAAAAGGCGAAGTTAATAAATAAGAAAAATATAATATATCATCTATAAAAAATTACATTTATATTAAATTATTATTATTATGACATTTAATTCTATTTTTTATCTTTTTTAAATCTTCATTTCCTCATTTATGATTTAAGATCTTAGATCACGTAAAGAATTATGTCGAAAAAACGAAAATAATCTTTGAAAATGATCCTACAAAGATGCCAGATAAAACGCAACTGTTCAGAATTTTCCAATATTTGGATATGTGACCTGCGGTGAAACCGCGAATGTAGAATCTGATTGCGCTGATGCCATGTTATCGGCGTTGCACATGCAATGGTCCGACAAGTGTCTGCACGACAGAAATTCGTTTTCACAGGCATTAAAGGGTCTTCCCGTGACTTCTCGAATTTTCGTCTGCGGATGAGACATGTGAACTTCCGCCATTGTCTCTAGTCTCTGCCCCGATTTCCGGTTTCCTACATGATAGGCGTCGAACATATCGCATGTCCCGGACACGTGACGCACACAACGTCGGCTTCTAATGAGTTTCGATTAACCGGCTAGCACGCAACGCGTGTATTACGTTAATCTCATGTTAATGTGATATTGAGTCTATTGTTGTCTATTATATGCAATTCCCTCACATTACAAAAAAAATTGGAAATTTAAAACGATCTAAATTGTGATAAGTACAATTGATAAGAATAAAATTGTCGTTAATTTTATAGTTATGTAATTTTTTATACAATGATTATTGTATAAGTTAATTCTCCAAATACTAAAAATTACATATGTAATGATACAATGCAATTTTTGATTTCACGATGTTATTTCACATTTCATGTACATTCTAATTAATTTTAATGATATTTTTTGCCTTGCACTTTAAGATTGTATTGAGCTAGGAAGTCTTTTACAAGTCTTTTTACAAGTTGGTAAACTTGCCCCATTAATATCTTCGTTAAAAATGATCAAAATTAAAAAAGGGTTTTAAAGTTTGAAATCTCTACTTTCAAAGTAGTTACTATATTTTTTAAGTTATGTAAGTTCTTAAAAATATAGATTCTTAAAGATGAAACGTTGCTCTATCGTGGTGTAATTGTTCATTTTTAAAAAATAGAATTTATGGGTTGCTAAAAAAATCTTTTTACCAACTTGTAAAGGGATTTTTTCCCTAATCCAATATTATTTTTTTAGAGAAAATTATATAATATCTTAGATAAATATTATGTAAAATATTGAAAATATTGAACAATGAAAAAGAGTCAATCCAATATATTTAAAGTTATTTAATTTTAAGATATTAGAATGTTTTATTCTTCTCTCCGTTTTTTAAAGACACACTTAAAGATGTTTTAATTTTAAACTTTTATAAACAAAATACTATGTGCTTGGATTTAAAACACTAAAACGTTTAAAATTGAAATATCTTTTATTATTATATTTGTTTTGCAAAGATGTTTTAAACGTAAACATTTTAAATACTGCATTTTTATAGTATAATTGGCGTGAATAAGTTTATTATTTACTGTCTAAATTCACTGTCTAAAAGTACTTTATATGTATATTCCACATTTTGCTTTTGTGTATACACGTTTGTCTGAGTTGATAAATCTTTTTTAAACATCAATAAAGAATTTTAAAAATATACTTTCATGATATTATTTATATAAATACGTCTATTGAATTATCTACATTAAATATATCAATAGTCAATACATCTTAATTATTGATAAGAAGTCATACATTGAATATTTTAGTTTTAAAAATATACTATCTTTAACAAATCGCATTTCTTATTTCTAATTATATCTTAAATTATATTACTTCTCGTATTAAACTTTTATGAAAAATAGATTACAAAAAAATCAATTACGCGAATGATTCAGTAATAAATTATTTTAGATATTATAAAAAAATTGAGTCATCAGCAGCATCAGAATTCCTGACAACTGTAAATTGTGATACCTCTACAAAAGCAGGATGGAGTTTAATCTGCTGAATCAGTCAGTAATATCCTTACTGATAACTAGTCTTGAAACGTCTCTTATATAATTTTTTATCAATTTTTAGTATTGCATTTTCTAATTGGCAATTATTTTTACTAACATGAGAAAATACGGTATTAAAAAATTGTGAAAAAATTGTGAAAAAATTATCAGAGCTCTATGAGAAGAAAATAAACAATTTTTGTCTCTTGCTGTTTTTCTATAAAATTGATATTATTTGAGTAAAAAATTATTGAAGACAATTTTTAGTAATTAATATCTCATTAACCATTGCGAAAATGAAATTGTTCATGAAATATTTACGCGAGCGGATCGAGCTCCGCAAAATCTATTTATACTCGTGCCGGTTATGACTCAATCGCGAACACGTGCACTACTTACATAAGCGCGTCCGTAGACGGTATATGTATATGTAACCGGTGTCTTGCGCCATGCTTAGCACTGACACTCCACCGTGTCTCCAGATAGAACGGGCTTAGTAACGTATTTAGTCCATTCGCCACTAGATGTCGCAATGGAGTTCAGTTTAACTCGTAAGAAAGAATCATCCAGCAATATTATATAAGAAGGCAACAGACACTCCAAAATCAGTCATCAGTAAGGATATTACTGATCGATACAGCAGATGATGAATCACTGGAGATGATCAATGATTAAACTCCACCCTGCTTCTGTAGAGGTATCGCAATCTACGTTGTCAGGAGTTCTGATGCTGCAGATGGCTCGTTTTTTTTTATATCTAAAATAATCTATTGCTGAATCATCATATTCACGTAATTAATTTATTTTTTGTAAAAGTTTAACACGAGAAAATAAATATGATTTAAGATATAATTGGAAATAAGAAATGTGATTTGTTAAATAAAGCTTATTTTTTAAACTAAAATATTCGATATGTAACTTCTTATTAAAATAATTAAGATGTATTAACGTATATTTTAATGTAAATAATATTCAATAGACATATTCATATAAACAATATCATGAAAGTATATTTTTAAAATTCTTTATTGTGGAATATACGTACACATTACTTTTAGACAGTGAATTAGATAATAAATATTAACCATAATAAATAACTTATTCTTAAACACTATCAAAAAATGTACTATCAAAATTTAAAACTTTTACGTTTAAAACATTTTTACAAAACAAACATATAATAATAAAAGATATTTCAATTTTAACGTTTTAGTATTTTAAATCCAAACACTAATGTTTTGTTTATTATAAAAGTTTAAAACTAAAACATTTTTAAGTGTCTTTAAAAAACGGAGAGAACAATAAAACATTCTAATATCTTAAAATTAAATAACTTTAAATATATTGGATTGACTCTTTTTCAGTGATTCGTCGTTCAATATTTTCCTTGTTTTACATAATATTTTTATCTAAAATATAATTATATATTTTCTCTAAAAAATAATATTGGATTAGGAAAAAAGTTCCTGTACAAGTTAGTAAAAAGACTTGTAAAAAGACTTTTTTAGCAACCCATATATTCTTTTTTTAAAAAATGGACAATTACACCATAGAGCATTTCAGCTTTAAGAATCTGTATTTTTAAAAATTCACATAACTGAAAAAATATAGTAACCACTTTAAAAGTAGAGATTTTAAACTTCAAACTCTTTTTTAAATTTAATTTTGATCATTTTTAACGAAGATATTAATGAGGAAAGTTTACCAACATGTAAAAAGACTTGTAAAAGACTTCTTAGCCCAATATCTCAAACTGCAAGGCAAAAAATATCATTAAAATTAATTAGAATGTACATGATATTTATGACATTTATGAAATAAAGTAACATTCGTGAAATCAAAAATTGCATTGTATCATTACATATATAATCTTTAATTACATTTTTGCACAATCTGAGTAAAAAATTATTAAAGATGATTCAGTAATTTTTAGTAATTAATATCTCATTAACCATTGCAAAAAAATGAAATTGCTTATGAAATATTTATGCGAGAGGCTCGAGCTCTGTAAAATCTATCTACTTGTATCTGTTGTGAGTCAATCGCGAAAACGTTAACTCACAATCAGATAAATTTTGAATCATAAAGTAATTTTAAAATATATGTATAATTAATTGTATGTAAATATAAAAAGAATATATATAAATATTTGTTCATATTTAATTCATAAATTTAATTCATAAATTAAAATAAAGTTCCGCACTATAGGTATATTCAAAATATACTTTTAATTAATTAATTTCTTATCAATTTGCACCATAATTAAGTCTATCGTAAATTGAAAGCATATATTTAAATACCGAGTACTTCATTCGACTTATGGAACGATAATGTAAAAACAATTTTTATAGTATAGTTTATTATGCGCGTAAGCTACTTAATTCCAACCGACTACGATGCGCTAACTGCTGTCTGGAGTGCAACGAACGCGAGACCGCGACGAGGTAGTCGAATAGCAGAAGGGTTAAAGAGGCCGCGGGGGTGAGATGTAGACTGCTGCAAAAGCAATGACCGGGGCTGACCTGAATTTGCGGACGGTGCGATGAAAAGAGAACGACAAAAGCTGCGATCTGCGGCTCGAGAATGAAAATAGGCCGTGAGACTCTCTCTTCCCCTCCCCTCCCCCCTCTCTCTCCTCTCTCCTCTGAGAAAAGTGTTTGTTAGTATGCAATACATTATTTTGAGTAATAGCTGTAATGTATTATAATAAAATGATTAAAATCGGAGGTGTGCAGGGATGAGACGCATTGGCTCGTATTATAAAAAAAGGTTAGGTTAACTCGCTGTACCACATATGTGAACATTTAATTACAATTTAAATCTGACAAAACGCCTTATATTTAATATTTCTATATTAAAATGAGGTAGAATTAAAATAATTTACATTTATTTCTCTGTAACAACATATTTTGCTATTTGATCATTACAAAATAACTTTGAAAGATACAATTTTTACTAAAAAGTACTATATCTACTATCTAATTTTTATTTTACTTTTCTCTTATGTTTTTGTTAGTTTAATATAGAGTTTATTATAGAGGCAAAATTTTATACTATGATAAAATTTTATGATATGTACCAATTTATCCCACATATCGGAGCAAGTTAATTACAATGCAGCGTGTCCGTATTTCATTTATTGCAAAGAAAATATATAGTGTATAGAACTATTACTGATATGAAAATGTAGGGAAAGGTTTTCTATCATATTGATATATTTTAATCATAATTAATTGTTTAAAAAATCTAATACCGAAATTATGAAAACTGTGCCACCGGTGTCCCCTAGTTCGATAAAAACTTATAAAAATAGATATAGTTGAAATGTATAATACATTTGTCTTTTTAAATTACTAGAGAATAAATTATTTATTTTTTTAATAATTAACCAATTTTATTACCCTTAATTTTTGTTTGTGTTTAGTATTTGACATTATTTTGTTTTGCAATTAACGAGCTTTGAATTTATTTTAGCAATAGAAAATTTAAGTCAAAATTCTTTCGAATTTTTATGACTCTTTAAATTTATTTGTAATTTCTGAAAATGTCTTTTGAATTATAATATTGTTCCTTTTAACATGACAATTAGAAACTGCAAATGCATTGTGGCTAATAGGAACATTATAAAAAATAGCAGAAATTTAAAAAATTTGTTTGTTTCGATTTCGCGCAACTTCTGTTCTGAAACAAATTTTGCTTCTTTTATCTTCGTGATTGTTTTATCGCCGTTGTTGCGGTTGAATAAGTCTTCTACGTCGTTGAACGTATACAGCTTGAAAATACACTGACATACATGTATCGACGCATTGTGCGTGCTAGGCGAACGTGCACATCTTTAAACATGTTACTGTAGCTGCACTGTAGCTAAAAAATACAAACCGATTGTCGTTACACTCCGTCAGAATTTCCGAGTCACCACTCCAAAAGATTGCATTAAGAGTGATTCTCTGCATGTGAAATATTTAAAAAAAAATCTGAAAGGAAAGAAAAATAATTGTACATTTTTAAATTGCAATTATAGGATCATATACGAAAATATTAAAGTTCTCGGCTTGGCATAAAAATGATGCCACAAATATCAAATTGCTTTAATTAAGATTAAGATAAGTTAAATTCCATTCACAGGACTACTATTAAAATTTCAGGGCAGATGCGTTCATTAGTTTCTTTGTTTCGCACTTGTGCAAAAAAAACTTTTGATTCCAATGTCCCTGCTAACACTTCTTCAACTGCAGTCGTAAAATTGTACGAATTGCGCTTCAAATTGGTTCTATACGCACCATATATATTCACCAGTGAAGAAATGATTCGCAGAAAAAAAGCTCTGCATTGAACATTGAATTAATTAATGAAACTAATGCTTATTTTAAAAGCTTAAAGAAATCGTATTATATAAACAATAAATAAAAAAGTTAAAATATCATATGAATAAGTGTATTGAAAAAGATCTATATATTGAAAAATAAAAAAATATTTGCCAAAAATTATATTTTTCTTTTATTCGGTCAAGAACTTCTCTAACTATCCTCATAGTATATAGATTTCAAGTATACTTGCGGATAATCTGTTTTATTTGTTTCTGCACCCCTTACGTGTAGATTGTCGCTAAAAAAGGCGATCTATCAACCATACAGCATAGACTTCCAAGGGATGTCCTAAAGACATAAAGCGAACATATCGTTCTAAAAACGTTTCCTAATTCTGTTACTTTTAGTGACATTTCAGGACCGTTATAATGTTGTTATAGCTTTTTCGCTATGTATACTGCAAAGATAATATAACGATATTGTCGTTAAGATTTATAGAATCAGGATACAGAATGTCTCTTGGATAAAAGGTTCAGTCAAAATCTCATACTACAAAAGCTTCAAAAGTAGGTATTTGATTTATCAATCACACTTTAAAAATATGGGTATGGACTTAATACCACGCGGTATCTATACACCACGTTGATATTATTATCTTAATATTAACACCAAATATGTAGATTTAAAATTTCTATGACAGAATTCTGTAACTTGTTATGCAATCGCTATGTACTCATAACGATAGTCGCGCAGATATTTTATATACTTAGTAAAAAAGCTACTTAATTGTCGTTATGTATACATTACTCAACGACAGTTGAGTAGCTTTTTTACTAAATTTTACTTAATTGTAAGTATATAAAATATCTGCGCGACTATCGTTATGAGCACATAGTGATTGCATAACAAGTTACAGAATTTTGCTACAGGAATTTTAAATCCACATGTTGGTTTTAATCTTAATATTAGTATAATAACACCAATATGATGTATGGATAACCGCATTAAGTCCATAGTCTTTCTTTTGCACTTTAAAAGATTGGGGTAGATTTAATATTAAATGGTGTTTATGTAATTCTCATCGTGTTGGTGATATTAACACCAACACATCTATCTTTCAAAGTGCAAAAGAAAGAATTTTATGAATTAATCAAAGAATGCTTCAAAGGATTTCTTATAGGGTTACATTGACCGTATCCAAAGTGTGCTATATAAGTGGCTTAGATCTCTTACTGTGCTATCACAAACAAATAAACAAAACATCCAGCATCGCGCTTAAGATCGCTAAAAGTTTTATTGCGCCAAGCCGAGCGAATTGAAAGACACCGACGCTGAAGATATTTCATTTTCCATGAGTCGAAATGCAGCCAAATTGATTTGCGAGAATTGGTACCGATTGGCACACAATCTTGCGCGCGCGAGTAGACTGATGCCGAATGTGCCGCATACCGAAATTCCTTGAGAATCTCCAACGTCTTTCAGACACGCGAGCGTCTCGAGTCTCCGATATTCGATTATCTGAGAAACGGGAGACTCTCTTCTCCGCTCGTGAGATTCAACCGTCGTCAGCCGTTTTGTATCTGCAGCATATACGTCGGAATTGTTAGTCAAATTGCGTGATTGCATAACAATAGACTTTGTCGGCGATCCGGAACGGGATTTGAAATAAGCCAGTCGTTTGGTGAATTTTAAGCAAAAATCTCAAGGAAACCAGGATTTGAATTGATAAATTCATTGATTTTAATCGAGATTACAACAGGAAATCTAATAATTATTAAAATATAAAATGAGGAAATGTATAATAAAATGGGAAAGGAATAACGATTGCTCAGGTGGAGCGATTACGGATTATACACATTGTATTAACGAAGCTATAAAGTATATACTCACAGAGCGTTAAGTCCCACCTGTTGCATTAAACTTTTTGTCTAAACATAATTGCTGTTAATCGTGAAACACGAACGCAACTAAATATTAGCTGCTGAATCAATAGCGCGTTACACGGATACGGAATTCCAATTGTCTTTTGTCACGAAGCATGCAAATTGAATTCGACTCTATGTTTAAGGGGATTCTAAAATAGTCTGTATTACTGATTAAACCATATAATTTTTGTACAATTACTTTTTTTAACAATTACTTTTTTTCTTTTTTAATAATAATTCGAAAATTCTTTTCCAGAATTAAAAAACATGCATTAAGGGGGAACATCTGCTCCCTTAAGATCTAAAAATGATATCTAATTTTGGCAATTTTTTGCAGTAAACTAATAAAATCAATAAAAAATCATTTTTAAGGGCTTTATTATATGAATTTTTAAGAGATAAAAAAAATTTTTTTTTAATTTTTATATCATAAAATGGCAGTGCTATATCAGCAGCGTCGAGCCTCCTTTTTTGGCGAGTGCATATGCGGTGTACATGGAATTTTCTACACCTTTCAATGTAAAACAAAAATTCAAAAATTCAAAAATTTTTATTATCTACATACTAAAAGCTAGAGAAGTACATAGGATTTCATTTCAAAATATTTACTTTTGTAAAAATGGTAAATACTTGAAGAAAAAGTAACATTTTCGATCAAAAAATTTCATCTTTTAAATGTTAACAACAAAGAAGTTTTCAATATATTGCAAAAATCCTACTTCTCTAAATTAAACATCTGAGAATAATCTATGCAAATTTCAAGTGAATCGATTAAGAATTGTAGAAGTTATCGTGTACACCGGCTTTGAAAATTTCGTTTTAAGAAAAACGCTAAAGTTTTCAGAATTGATTTTTTGTTTATTACAAAATTTTTTTTGTGCTTTCGATAGTTCATAATTAAATAAAGTCCTTAAAAACGATTTTTAATTGACTTTATTAGTTTACTGTAAAAAATTGAAATTAGATATCATTTTTTAGGTCTCAAGAGTAATGTTTCCCCTTAATATCTGTGAGATGGGGAGTTTATCCTGACAAAGTTTCGAAATTAAGATCTTCTTTACCATTCTTAGTTCAAAGCTGTCGTGACATTTACTTCATATAAGCTGTGTAATCTATATTTACGAAATAATAATTCACAGACTAATAATTTCCACAAGAAACAACATGGAGTTCTTAAAATTGGACTCAGACATCTAATTAAAACGTAATTATTATACGAAAATTTATGTGTATGTGTGCATGAGATATTGATTAGTATATAGTGATGTGTAACACGTAATTCGTCTGTGTATAAGTGTTATTTATAATATAACTAATCGGTTTTAGGATCCCTATAAGAACATTCTGTCGGTTCATGAGTTTAATTTATCTTAATTAAGTAATGCTACTTGATTTCAGAGATGCCTTTATCAAATAAGCTTTATAATCTAATAATTTTCTTATATCCCTATTTTAATCCTATGTCTCTAAATTAAACATTCAATTTATTTCGTTAATATATCTTCTAATGGCTTTTCACTTTAACAAGAAGCTCCAATTATGGTTCTCCATTTCTCTCACTCTTCTTGGAATTTCTGAAATTCCGCGAGGCATTTCTGGGATTGCTTGACGAGAAGTAAGACGTATCCATTCAGACAGGACTGCCCAGGAATTTCCGTCTTCCGGTGACCATGACAAGTTCGTTGATCTAATGTGTTACGTACATATCAAACAGTGGCAAAATTCGCCATAGAAGTGCATTTCATTAAAGGCATTTAATCCCGCGAAGCGCATTTTCTAAATTAAACGCAGTGCGCTGAAAACGAAATTGGAAAATTAAATTGGAAAAATCTTGCAGACACGAGCTCTTAATCTTAATAATAATTAGTGTATTCTGAAAGAAGAAGAATCTTAGTTACGTTATTAGTATCTTTTGCTGTAATTGCACTTACAATTAGTATCTGCAAGGAAATTTAATATGTAATTCATTAGCAATAGGGGTGAAATTTCAGATTGAAACTTTCGAAAAGTATCTTTCATCACACATCCTAGAGCGGAAGTTTCCCTTGTATAATATAATATTAAAGAGTCCTGTGAGACTCGGTGAATGCCGGGAAATTCAGCAGCATCCCTTTTCCCACCGGAATGTTAATAATTATCAACATAGGTAGTGTCACTGTAATTTGAACAAAAATTTCATCATTATTGACATATATTTTACTTCTCTTATCTTTTTCTCTGGAAATAAAAGCAATGTGTATACATAAATATGTTATAAAGCAAAAGAGTAGAATTAAGCTACTGATTTGTGCAAACATTTTGATTTTTCTATTATTTTTACTTGTTTCGATAAATTTTTTTATATTTCTAATGCTTGTTTACCGAAATATTCTTTTTTTTTTAAATTACTTGTTTATATATAATTCCTAATAATTTTTATAATTGACAGCACAAAAGTTTGTTAAATCAATATCTCGACTGATATCACGACTTTTTTAATATCTAGAAAATTTTAAAGCAGATGAGAAAGATATTCTGTAATTAAATAATCGGATTGCTTTGCTCGTCATAGATAAATTCGATAGTCGGTTGACCGAGGTTAATCGCCTTTTTTCGAGGACATGAACATTAATAATATGCACATCCGTGCACGACGATCCGCACAACGATTAAATCTTTCATCCCTGTGAACAAATCACGTTTCTTCATTATTCCCGAGGGAGGTTCAATTACTGCAGCGAGGTATCGACCGTTCACCAAAGTTACACCGTGCCTGACGAGGCGATCATTATCTTCTCCAAGAGTATCGGTGTACTACTAAAATTGGATTTTGTGTTGAATCAAGCAAACAATAACGAGATTAAATCAAAAATTCAACTAACGAAGACAATAGTGCACTGAGAAAATTATTCAACACTAAATCCGTACGTTTCGCGAGCAAACACGAGCGCTGAAGCTGAGTGGAGCTCGAATTTTTCCATAACGTTTACAATAATCGCAACATCGGTCTTAGCTCGATGATTGGTGGTTGACTCTTTTATTTCGAGACATTGATAGATAGGTTCTCAGCAACTACGGTAATAAATCATCAGTCATCGATGAATGAGTCTTTATTGCCGGTAATAAGGTGATGAGTCATCTTGAAAAAATCAATGTCAACGACTTTTACGAGAACGTGCACGATCTCAATGTCTCGGATGAATACCGGAAGTAGAATCAGCGATCATATTTAATCTCCGGCGATGATTTAGAGGCTGTGTTCCGATATTCACTACTAATATTAAAAATCTGTAGTATACGTTATGTGCACTGGCAATAAATATATCGGAACGTAGCAAGAGTTACGTATGTTCGATAACGTCACGCATAAAGATTGATTGCCTACATTTTTCGATGAGAAATAATATTGCACGATAGTATCTCTTAATTCTACATAGAGAGAACGGTTTTACTAAAGTATCCAAAAATTTAGCTACTTTCTAAAATCTTTAGAATAAAATCTAACTCCAAAGAGTAAAATCTTACTTTTAGAAATTGACAATTGAGCCATTCTTTTTCAATACTCAATTGTCACTTTTAATTATCAAATACTTTTTGTCACTCTTTAAAATTAAATTTTATAAAAATTTTGAAGAATAAAAATACAAATCTAAAAATAATTTTATTGGATCATTAAAATTATTATGTAGAACGCTTAAAACGCGTTGGTGACAATGCTAAAAAGTTTTAATATTATAGCAACTAATTTGATTGTCCTACATAATTATTTTAATTGTTCAAGTAAAATTATTTTACAGATCTATATCCAGCTACATACTTTAACAAATAATCACTGTTCTTACATTACGTATCTGACAGTTATGTTCTTAAAGGTTATTTTGATTAATCCTAATCTTTTTCACTGAATTTAGCAAACACATGGATTGATATTAAATTAAACAGTGTGTATTTTGTATTTTTGTTAGTCTTTAAGTTATTCGTCAAAGCCTGTACGTTATTCTAGGTGCATTGATCACTTTACCATCGTAGATTCATTGTATATGTATGTATATGTGTGCATGTGTGTGTCAGGAAGGAAAAATAAAGAGTGCGCCGCAGGCTTACGAAGAAGGTTTTTGTGAGCGACCAGCCTCATGAAAGCGGCTTGTTTATACTCATCTCACATGGATTAATTCGTAATTCCTTTATGGCACACCATATATTTTTATTAAAAACGCGCGACAGCACATTGAAACTTCTCGCTCAGTCGTCTGGGTATATTATTATTCCGCAGCCAGATTGGGGTTTGCAATTTCAATCGATCGAATCGTCGAATAGTTTTACGAACAACCGCGACAGACGGATTAATTGTCAATTCTCTTGTTTCCAACTAATCCATTCTCAGAGAGAGAACAAGAGGAAGAGAGACGTTTTACTAAACCATTTGTAAACCGATCGCGCAATGAGGATCGCGTAACGTATATCCCACGTACCGAATTTATAGATATCTCTCCCTCAGGATCGCATAGAAAGGGCATCAGTTTTACGTTACTCCGGCGACACGTTAGGACGATCCGTAAAATTTCACCTCGTCCATATCCGATAACTCCCTCGTGCGCGATTTTTACACACGAGACCAGAATGCGCTAATCTCGATTAATTAAACCAGAAATATATGCCAATCATTTGGAGTCTACGAATGTTTTGTCAGATACGCTTTACAGGAAAGTTTGATAGATTAAAAATGTTTTTTTCGGATCGGAAGTATCGATGTGTGAATTTTATTTATCGTACCTCTATGTTTTCGGTAGAAAAATTAATCGTCGAGCTCGTCGCAAATTTTTGCTTGACAAATGGCAGCCTGACCTATTTAACTGAGGATTGTGTAAGCGATTGTTACCGCAATCGCGACGCGCCGGCGCGTTATTAGATTCATAAATCTTGTTACTGTTGTTAAGAAATACTATCTTCGCAATTAACTTTCGTTGATTAACAACGCCCCGTGGCGATTTCATTCACTGACGCAGCACCCAACTTTACTAATGTCTAAACATATTACATCACAGTTATTAAACTGCGTCCTAATCATCCTACTAATTACAGTAAATACAGAGTTTCCTAACACTCGCGTCAAACTTAGGGGAACATAAAAATGTATGTATCATAAGTTTGAAATAAAATTTTACTTTGTTTTGCGATTATTAATTTCACTTACTATAAAATACTATTTCAATAACAATTGTTGAAATGCCCACCTCGTGAAATTAAATTAAATTAAATCTCATAGGATTTTCGACTCTTTTACCATAGAATTATTTATGTTGAACATCAATTTTCATAAAATGATAATTCATTGTTAGATATAATTACATTATATACCTAGAATAAATAACAACTTTTAAACATTAATGTATGATATATATGCGTTTCGGTTCTTGGTTTGGAATTCAGTCAGATGTACAATAGCTAATCCGGACATCCTGTCGCATTAAATACTCGACATAAATTACAAGCGACGTACAATTTTGCTCATTCTCGGTATACTGAAGTTAATGAGAAAAACTAATTTACTAGCTAGTTTTGCTGATGACACATGATGATGAGAGAAAAAAAGTGAATCGTGGGAAAGCCATTTAAAGAGCTTCTTGCTTGCATGTAGCGGAGATAATTATCCATCTCTCAAGCTTGCGAAAATGCCAGGCATGGACAGTGCGACGGACGGGTTATCGATCCCGAGCCACGTTGCAGAAATAACTTTCGGACGGGAGTGAAGGAAATGTGAAGTTTCCTAAACGATAATCTGAAACGAAGACGGCAATATCGATACGTGTTCGCCGTCAAATTTTACGTATTAATAGAGCCTACTTTGTACTCTTGTCCGATATCTCTTTCGTTTGTTCTATATGTATTTCGGATTCTAGAAGAAATACTTTAAAGTTTTGTCAAGTGTGTATCTTCTCAAATAACTGAGTCGTGTAATGGTGAGATGATTCTTAATTTGTGTATGTGTATATACGTGTATGTGTTTCCGAATATCTTGTAAATGTAGGCGTATAAAAAATGGAACTGACGCAAATCACGTTTTCTTCATTCTACGAATACATACAGCTACGAATAAATACGGAGATCCATCTCATGTGTCTACATTCTATACTCGTAACATCGAAATTGAAATTCAATGAAAATGTACATAAAAAAGCGTACGTAATTGCACATTGAAAGTTACATATTTTTTGAAGTAATATATTTTATTTATATTTGATTGATCTTTTCTGCACAGAAGTATCAAAGGAAAGTAAATATACCAAACATTTCATTTCACATTTTACGTTAAAATCTGAAGTGAAGCGTAAAAATCGATAAACTTTTCTTAATATTTATTTTATATTAATATGAAGAAATCTTGTCTCAGTACTTTTATATGCAGAATAATTAGACAAATCATATTACGTGTAAAAAAAATTATATTTTTATTTGCAAAAATATCGGTGACATTGATATCTCACAAAAGCGTAAAAAAATTATCACGTGTATCTATATTTCACAAAAAATTGTGAAATACTTCAGTATTTTTTTATCTAAAATAAAAAATAATCGAAACATTCGAAGTGTATAATTAAGAGAAGATGAGAGATCCTTTTTACGTTTTATAAAGCTAATTTTCCTTTATAATGAATATTTTATGAAATATGTATTCTACGTTCGCATTTTTAACGTTAAACATATTCATGATCAATAACTGAATTTTTATACATAGAATGAAAATAAGGCAAACAAAATAAACGCGGATGACTCGTCAGCCATTATATATAGGGCAATACATGGCAATCAATGAAGATCCGAATTGTTTTTACTGAAAGCTTTTCAAATTTTGCACATAGATCGAGTTCGATCACGCATCGATTAATGGCTTCTTTGAGTTTCCATTTTGTCATATATTGTACGAAAGTTTTTATTATCAATTGTAAAAACTGTACAAACACATATATACACGTGTACGAATTGTCGCAGACCTACTGAGCCATTTTTTATAGGCGGATTTTTTAATTAGTTTGGAATTGATTTTATTTCAATAAAAATGTTGAGAGCGATAATAAATGACTGAGAATAAATTTCTTAGAAATTGATCTATTTAGATAAAGTGCTAATAGAAATTAAAAATCTTCTTTCAACTTCAGACTGTATTTCAAAAAATTTGGAATTTAATTTTAAAAAAATTTAATTTAATAGTCCAATGTTCTGTTTTTAAGACAAAACTTTTATGATATAATTTCAGCAATACACACGTAATTTTTCTTTAAATCTTTCCAATTTTTTCAATTCCCAAATATGATCATATTTAATAAGTTCTTCAAAAAATTTCGAAAATTTCCGACAAATAGTAATTTTTCTTTCCTTCGACGTTTTTTTTACTAAGGAAAAGATTGATGGAAGGATCCATACATGAGAAGCTTGGGTTTTGATAGGTCTGAAAACGGATCAATCTGTGTATATATGCAGTATGCAATTTTATTGCGCATGACGATATTGCCAAACGATATCGCGGTTCTACGCGGAAAAATGCAACACAGGGTTGACTGGCCAATCGGCCGAATAATGGATGCGAAGCGGACAAGGGACGACCGAGTGGCGAGATGTTGCCAGCCGGCCAACCAGCTAGCTGGTCAGTCGCTGCACTGAAGCGCCGGATTGCGCATAACAGAATATTGGCACTCGCGAAACCGAATAACCGATAATAATAAGTGCCTGCCATTCACACGGCCGCCCGCCCGATCGCTCGTCATCTATCGTGCCTGAAAGGTTTGTCCAGTTCTTTTTCTCCTTTCCGCGTGATTCGCGAACGATTACCTGATATGGATTTCCGTGGATTTCCAAAACTGCCTCCCTCCAATAAATACATCGCGTATCTACTCTGTAAAAGAGACAGTTCTGCAGAATAAAGTTAGTGGCAATAACTACATTTTTTTAAGGATGTATGTACTTCTGTCACATCTCAAAATATTATCAAAAATATAAAAATTTTATAGATTGTTCTATTATTACATCTAAATATCTAATATCTGTAAAATTTGAGCACAATTTTCTTAGTTATTTAAAAGTTACTTAATTTTTTTGTTTGTCTTGATTCTTATGTAAAATCGTATTTTGTAGTACTTATTTGCAAATTTGGATAAGGTTGCAGCATTACGAATTAAATCAAATTTTTTATATGTACTAATAAAACTTTAATGAATATTCATACAAAAGTTTATTTAGATTTACTTGTTGAAAAATTGTTTATCTAAAACTGTAGCAAAATTTGTTTCGTTGTATAATGCCATTATATATCATTATTTCATCATTACATTTGTTTTATTTTTTGCAATTGATTTCAAGACGTATTTATAATAAACATTGTTTAACTATAATAATATTAACTAATTATTATTGACTTTTTCACAAATACTTTTATAATACTTTGACTAATACTTTTATCTTTGACTTTGTACGTACAATCAGCAACTAAAAAGATTGGAACACTTTTTTTTTAATGAGTTTCGGAATTTTGCAACCTACTCACTCAAGCGATCCATAAGTACGAATCCATTGTTTGATAAGCAGGCTACGTTCTGAAACTCATCGAATTTCAAGTGAGAGTTTGCGTTTCTGTGTGTACAACCAATTACAGTGTCATATTAACACTAGAGGCTAATTTAAGCTGTGCCTGGGGGCGGCATTTTAATTTAGGGAGGCGGCGTTTTTTGAAAAAAAATTCTAAAAGATAATAATAATTAGGAAATTTCAAGGCTAATGAGAGCAATATTACATAGTATACAAAATAATTGCTAATATGGCTCCAAAGTGAGTTGAACCGTTCAAAATTACGAAATAAAGAAGACATCAGTTTTATGAAGAAGTAATTTTACTAATCTATAACTGTGCGCAACTCTTTTCGTGTTGACTCTCATTAGCCTTGAAATTTCCTAATTATTATTATCTTTTAGAACTTCTTTTCAAAAAATGCCGCCCCCCGACCTAAGCCTAAATTAGCTTCTAGTGCTAATATGGCACTGTAATTGGCTGGTATATATAGAAACTCTCATCCGAAATTCAATGAGTTTCAGAACATAGCCTGCTTACCGAAAGATTGATTCTTATTTATGGATCGCTTGAGAGAGTAGGCTACAAAACTCCGAAACTCATTTAAAAAAAAAGTGTTCCAACCTTTTTAGTTGCTGATTGTATATACAAAGTCAAAGATAAAAGAGAAAAAAGAGAAATATATATATATATATATATATATATATATATATATATATACAATAAATTTNGGGGGGGGAGAGAAGGATCTTCTTTTTACAAATATACATATACATGTAAATGACATCATCTGCGTGCACGTGGCTTTTTTGCTATTTAAAAACGCGAGTCAGTTTTCTCTTTGGTCGAATTCACTTCCACAGGATGACGCCGGATATATATGTAAAGGAGACGGTGATATTATGACACCCAATTTACATTTTATACAATAACTTGATTAATAATTAATGTTTAAATTTAAAACTTAATTACATTCGTTAAAGCGTTTTTCAATTGATTCTAGGCTCAAAGTTACAATCAAAATATTTATTATTTAAGTATACATTAAAAAAATTACACTGCATAAAGGCTTAAAGAAAAATAGAAGTAGTAATATAAGCCTTCTAAAAAAAAAAATAAAAAAATAGTTTTGTTTAAAAAGTAGTACTTACAAAATTAACAAAATGTTAAACATTTAAAGTTGTATGCAAATGCATACAATATGTACACATATAGGCTGCTCTCCGTTTTTCCGCATATAAATTGCTCAGTACTAAAAATCTATTGTACATGTATTGTAAACTATAGATTAACAGTAAAAAAGCCATTCATGGAATAATTATTTTACGAAAGAAAAGTTTGTAAATGAGCCGACACAGGAAGTACGTGTGTAAAAGATTATAATTCAATACAATGATAGAAATACGAAGTAATATAATTAGAAAATTCGCATAAGAACAGTTTGCAATAGTAAAAGAAATACGTTTCGACCTTAGATTTGGATTCCAGAAATAATTATTTTGATATGAAAATCTCTAAAACGCTATCAGCAATCAGCATTTATAGGGCGTTACAATAGTAAAATGCCATGCTATTTAATTTTGCATAACTCGAAACGTATATAATACAGCCAAATAAAATGTGTTAAATAACAAATATACATATACTCGTATAATAGGTATACGATCAAGTATTTAAGAATAATGAGGTAATATGTGTGTAATAAAATGCTATAATATACCTTAAAAATGCTTGAAAATAAAAATGCGTCATAATAAATTCTAACTATTGTGTATTGATATATTAGCATCATGGTATAATTCAATGAGTTACTGAACAAATAATTCCATAAGTAATTTCTAAAATTTTTCACCTAATAGCGATGATATTAAAAGGAATCATATCTACACTGGCTATAATGGCACCTTCTTCTCTATGCAAGCAACATTGCTACAACGTATGTCAATAAGTGGATAAACGAAAAAAAGAAATTTTAAGCAAGTGGCACATAAATAAAAAACGCCGTAAGCAGTAATCCTTATAGAGAAGTACTAGTGTGTATGCGTAGTATAATATTATGACACATTACTGTACTAATGCACTACTATACTACTATACTACCATACTACTATATTACTATACTACTATACTACTATACTACAGTAGGTAATAATGTAGTGATGTGTAGTAGTGTAATAGTACAGTAGTGCCTCAAAATACTATTGCACTCTAGTAGCGTTCAATAATATTTATCTATAAAACAAGTAAGCCTGCACATACTTTCCTTAATCGTACCATAAGATTTAGCCAATCATAGTTAACAGTTTTTGAAAATTCTTAACTGTGATTAGCTAATTCTTACGGTATGTCTTATGTTGCGGAAAGTGTGTGCGGGCATTCTAAGCAAATCAACTTTTTTCATTTGCTATTACTTGTATTATTGCCTTAGTTCTCTTAAACTACTTGGTCGATTCGCTTACTGATTATGTCTTATTGCTTATGTTTTACTACTCAAGTTTTTTTTACATGTGCCACTTAGCTTAAGCAGTACCAGTTTATGCCATTAATTTACTTGCATCATTATTATTTCATTATCTTGATTTCTCACTATTTTTTCTATAAGACACATAAAATTATTAATTATTTGAAAAATCAGCTTTACGATTGAATCCTTTTGATTGATCGAGAACGTTTATGCAAGGAACTTACATATAAAGTGACGTTCAAAATTAATATTAAAAATCGAATCAGATTTTAATTTTTAATATACATATATTATTGCAATAAATAAGATATATATTTTATGAACGTGTTAAAATGATTGTATATCAGTTAAAAAATGAATTGTAAATGACAGTCGGAAGAAAATTTGAGAAATCCGTGGATCATGTTGACGAAATCTCGCGGTCTGTTCTGGCGAAAGGTTGGAATATCCGTGCGCGAGTGGATTTATTGGAATTCGAGAGATTCGGAGAGAGTCTCAGAATCGTTGGAATAATTGACGCCAGCCATTGCACCACTACCTGCAAAAATATCAAAATGCAGAAAGGGTTCGACATCACGTGAGCCTTACGACTGCCATAAATCTTTCGAAACGAAAATTGGCACCGATAACGGCGCACAAAGCTTTGACCTACTCGTAAAAACCATGAATCAAATATCTACTATTTCGCACAAAGCAAACATTTTACCGTCGAAAATTATGCATCGTCGTTGTAATCGCGACGGCGGTAGTTTCGAGAGAATTTAGAGTGGACTTTTTTCCGATGGAGATATCACGATTGCTCTGAGTATCGAATACCATTAAAATTCCCTTTACTATTGACAATCAATTCAAAACGAGTCAGAAATTAATAATATGATTAATCGCTATTTATTTATTCTGTATCAAATTTAGATGATTTACATTATTCTAATTCCACCTTTATTTTTCCTCAAATTAATAATGATTTTGCAAAATTTTGTTGGTGATTATATTTATTTAAAAATAACAAAATATATTATATATTAATAATATGTTAAATACAATTGTTGTACAATTTTTATTATCTATCTAGATTTTTACAGTTTTCTCTCTCTCTCTCTCTTTCTCTCTTATTTTTTGATAAATAACATTCGATTAAAGATTAACCGATCACTACGCAACATTCAATATTTCGCAGAGCTGCTATCGTACTTTTCGGAAAACTGCATATTTTTTATCAACACATAAGCGAATACCGCTTATCGCGCGTCTCATCGACATAGACATATTTGAATATACCGCGAGCACGAGTGCAAAAATGATCGTAAGTTTTCACGATAGCCCACAATTACCTACCCATAATTCACGAGCCGACATCTTTAGTGTTCTTTGCGTGTGCCTTATTCGGATTCGTTTGGCACTGTGCCTTTGTAATAAATTTACAAATTCGGTTTCGCAACTGTAATCATGCAATGTTATACTCAACGAATTTGTTTATTGTCACTGAGAAAAATGGTCTAGTTGGATTAAATAGTAATTCTGATGGAAAATGGAAGAATAAGAATTTTCTGATTAAATCTACTAGAATTCTAGTTAAGATAACTAGAATTCTGATAGATACACTCAGAGAAAGGTTTCTTCGATTTAAAAAAACGTTTCTTTACTATACAGTTAAAGAAAAAATTCTTTGATTTGAATGTCATGTCTTTGATTTAAATATTATTTTTTGAAATCAAATAAAAAAATTTATTTGATTTAAAGAAATTATGTTCAAATCAAAGAAATGACGTTTAAATCAAAGAAATTTTTTCTTTAACCGTATAACAAAGGAACATTTGAATTGAAGAAACCTTTCTTTTCTGGGTGTATAATTATTCTGATAAAAATAAGAATTCTGCTAGATTTTATCAGAGATATTGTATCATCCAGAATTCCGATTATCTCAATTAGAATTTTAATAAATTTAATCAAAAAACTCTGATTTGTCCACACACACATTTTCATTCAGAATTTTTTTTTAGCACCTTATCTACATGTATATTGAAATTAAGGTCGGTATTCATAGTCAGTTGTTACTTTAAGATCGTCTTAAATAATGTCTTAAATAATGACTTGCTAATGCAGTCCTCTGATTGATTCGTGACATCTCAAGACAGAACTTAAAACGATCTTGAATATAAGAATTAATTATGAATATCGGAATAAGATTTTTTCAATTTTTCATACATTACGTGATGTAGTAATAATTGTTATCTTTGTTACATAAAAAAGTAAAATAATATTTTAGAAATATAGATATATAGGGTGGCACGTGACTCCATGTAAGAGCAGAAAATTTGTAGTCTGTGCAAATGAAATTTGCATTGATTGAAGAATTATCTGTCTATTTAACATGCGTACAATGTTAGTATTATATTAAAGAAAACATTACGCACATTACACCGACAGATGATTTTTCAATCAACGTTTATGATTAGTCAAACTTAAAACATTTATACTTAAAAAACTACTTTATGGAAAAAATGATTTATACTTTTACTAATTTTTCACGAAGTTTCACCCTGCAATAATATTATCCTCGAATTCTGAGACCTGTATACTTTGGTTTATAAGAGATTGATTAAAGAATTAAAAGATTTTGAGCAAAAGTATAAAATAATTACAATCCGTTTCAAAAACAATAAAGTAATTCGTACACTGAGAAAGATTACCTACTAAATTTTAATAAATATTTTCTTGTAGTCTTATAGCAGAATATTTAGAAGAGACTGGGTACAGTTGCAACGGAAATAAGTTGTAACAATGCGTATATCTTTTAAATGATAAGAGATAAGATGATCATATGAAGAACAAAAATAATCGGTATAGAAACCCGTATCTGTCTCTGCCGCATCAATCGCGCGTAAAAGAAGTTATATGTACTATGCTCAGACAAGCCACATCAGTGTAAATTTATGATTTTATCTTTTTTTGCTTTAAATTTTCAAATAAAATGCTTTTTATCATATTTTTATTTAATTAATTCTAAAATACTCAAGTTATGTGTATGTCTTTTTTTGATATTTTTAAGTGGAAGATATATTTAAGTTTCAAATATATTCATATAAATTTTTACATCGGTTTGGGGTTAAAAGTATCGCTAAGGTTTGTAACACTATATAATCAAATGTAAATGTTAAAAAGAATCCGCTCATCTCAAATTTTGATAAAAATACTTGAAATACTACTGAATACTTGATGTATTTTCGCGTAAAAATAAAGATATGATAAGAAAAAAGTCGCTCTGCTTTATAAATAAAGAAATATTTTAAGTTGATAACTAATCAGATTAGGAAATCTGTCACAGCCGAAATACTGTGATGCAAGCACGCGCTAAGATCACATTTTCATGTACTATAACCGCGTGCAAATGTGTTATAAGTATATTTCTTATTATAATAGATGTTATTTACTGCTTTGCAAACACAAATTCACTGCTTTAAAAATAAATTATCTGTTCTGAAACACAAATTTATTGTTTTAAAAACACAAATTCACTGCTTCGAAACAAATTTTCTACTCTAAAACACAAATTCACTGCTTTTTAACAGCAAATTTACTATTTTAAAAACAAAAATCATATAAGAAGATAATTTCTGTTTTAGAATAGATAATTTATTTTTAAAGCACTGAATTTATGTTTTTAAAGTAGTGAATTTACGTTTTAAAACAGATAATTTGTTTTTAAAACAGTGAATTTCTGTATTACAACAGATCGTTTTTAGAACATGTTACAACTTTCCCTAGCTTTGTTTCATTATGCCCCAAATTAAAAGCAAGATGTACTAATTCGGATTTTAATATTTTACTCATAGATAGATTAAAATTACACCTTCTTGTACCATAAATCTAAATAGTTGTTACATCATGGTGCATTAAAAGAAATAAATATATATATATATATATATACATATAATATAAATAAAGAAATATATGTATTTTTCTAAAAATTTGTATATA